>CANUEZ040000173.1:27500-105000 GCA_948099385.1 Fasciola hepatica
CTATCTATCTATCTATCTATCTATCTATCTATCTATCTATCTATCTATCTATCCGTGAACTAAGAATCTAACATTCTATCTATCTACATATCTATCTATCTCTCTGTCTATAGTCATTTAGTCGGTCATTTGTTCACTCAGACAGTCAGTCAGCCAGTCCGTCTGTCAGTGTGTCATTCAGTGAGTCTGTCAGTCATTCATTCATTCATTCAGTCATTCATTCATTCAGGGAGACAGTCAGTCAGTCATTCAATCTCTCAGCCACCCAGACTTTCAGTCATTCAGTCAGTCAGTCAGTCAGTCAGTCAGTCAGTCAGTGAGACAGTCAGTCAGTCACTCAGACAGCGAGTCAGTCACTGAGTCGTTCAGTCAGTCAGTCTCTCAGTCAATCAGTGAGTCAGTCAGTGAGTCAGTCATTCAGTCAGTGAGTGAGTCAGTGAGATAGCCAGTCAGTCAGTCAATGATTCAGTCAGTCAATCAGTCAGTCAGTCATTCATTCATTCATTCATTCCGTCAGTCAGTGATTCAGTGAGACAGAGACTCAGTGAGTCAGTTAATGATTCAGTCAGTCAGTCAATCAGTCAATCAGTGAGTCAGTCATTATTCAATCAGTCATTCAGTCAGTCAGTCAGTGAGTCAGTGACTCAGTCCATCAGACAGTTATTCAGTCTCTCCGTCAATCACTCAGTCAGTCAGTGAGTTATTTATTCATTCAATAAGTCACCGAGTCAGTCAGTGATTCTGTCAGTGATTCAATCAGTCAGTCAATCAGTGAGACAATCTGTCAGTCAATCAGTCCGTCAGTGATTCAGTCAGTGAATCAGTCAGGCAGTCAGTCAGTCATTCAGTCAATCAGTCAATCAGTCACTCAGTCAGTCAGTCAGTCAGTGAGTCAGTCAGTCTTCAGTCAGACAGTCAGTCATTCAGTCAGTCAGTAAATCAGTCAATCAGTGAGTCAGTCAGTCAGTCAGTGAATCAGTCAGTCAGTCAGTGATTCAGTCAGTCAGTCATTCAGTCTGTCAGGCTGTCGGTCATTCATTCAGTCTGTCAGTCAGTCACACATTCATTCAGTCAAACATTTAGTCAGTGATTCAGTCACTCAGTCAGTGAGTCAATCAATCAGACAGTCAGTCAGTCAGTCGGTCAATTATTCAGTCAGTCTGTCAGTCAGTCAGTCAGTCAATGAATCAGTCAGTCAGTTAGTCAATCAGTCAGTCAGTCACTCTGTCATTCAGTCAGTCATTCAATCTGTCAGCCACCCAGACTTTCAGTCAATCAGTCTGTCAGTCATTCAGTCAGTCAGTCAGTCAGTCGATGAATCAGTCAGTCTCTCAGTCATACAGTTAGTCAGTCAATCAGGCAGTGAGTCAGTCAGTCATTCTGACACTCAGTGAATGAATCAGTGAGTCAGTCAGACAGTCAGTGAATCAGTCAATCAGTCAGTGATTCAGTCAGTCAGTCAGTCAGTCAGTCAATCTTTCAGTCATTCGGTCATCCAGCCAATTATTCAGTCAGTCAATCAGTGAGTTAGTCAGTCAGTCACTCAGACAGCGAGTGAGTCACTGAGTCAGTCGGTCAGTCAGTCAGACAGTCATTCAGTGAATCAGTCAGTGAGTCAGTCATTCAGTCAGTGAGTCAGTCAGTCACACAGCCATTCAGTCAGTCAGTGATTCAGTCAGTCAATCAGTCAGTCAGTCATTCATTCATTCATTCATTCCGTCAGTCAGTGATTCAGTGAGACAGAGACTCAGTGAGTCAGTTAATGATTCAATCAGTCAGACAGTCAGTCAATCAGTGAGTCAGTCATTATTCAATAAGTCATTCAGTCAGTCAGTCAGTGAATCAGTGACTCAGTCCATCAGTCAGTTATTCAGTCTCTCCGTCAATCACTCAGTCAGTCAGTGAGTTATTTATTCATTCAATAAGTCACTGAGTCAGTCAGTGATTCTCTCAGTGATTCAGTCATTCAGTCAGTCAGTCAGACAATCTGTCAGTCAAGCAGTCCGTCAGTGATTCAGTCAGTGAATCAGTCAGGCAATCAGTCAGTCATTCTGTCAAGCAGTCCGTCAGTCACTTAGTCATTCATTCAGTCTGTCAGGGAGTCAGTGATTCAGTCAGTCAGTGAGTCAGTCAGTCTTCAGTCAGGCAGTCAGTCATTCATTCAGTCAGTAAATAAGTCAATCAGTGAGTCAGTCATTCAGTCAGTGAATCAGTCAGTCAGTCAGTGATTCAGTCAGACAGTCAGTCAGTCTGTCAGGCTGTCTGTCATTCATTCATTCTGTCAGTCAGTCACACATTTATTCAGTCAAACATTTAGTCATCGATTCAGTCACTCAGTCAGTGAGTCAATCAATCAGACAGTCAGTCAGTCAGTCGGTCAATTATTCAGTCAGTCTGTCATTCAGTCAGTCAGTCAATGATTCAGTCAGTCAGTCAGTCAATCAGTGAGTCAGTCACTCAGTCAGTGAGTCAGTCAGTGATTCAGTCAGTCTGTCAGTGAGTCAGTCAGCCAGACATTCAGACAGTGAGTCAGTCAGCGAGTCAGTCAGTCAGTGAGTCATTCAGTGAGTCAGTCACTCTGTCATTCATTCAGTCAGAATTTCATTCATTCAGTTATTCAGTCAGTGATTCAATCATTCAATCAGTCTATCTGAGACGGTCATTCACTCAGTCAGTCAGTCAGTCATTCAGTGAGTCAATCATTCAGTCTGTCAGTCAGTCAGTCAGTTAGTCAATCAGTCATTCATTCAGTCAGTCAGTCTGTCAGTGAGTGAGTCAGTCAGTCTGTCAGACAGTCATTCATTTGGTCAGTCAATCAGTCAGTCAGTCAGTCAGTCAGTCAGTAAGTCAGTGAGTCAGTTATTAAGTCAGTCATTCAGTCAGTCAGTCCATCGGTCAGTCAGTCATTCATTCAATCAGTACGTGAGTCAGTCAGTGATTCATTCATTACTTCAGTCTATTAGTCAATGATTCACTCAGTCAATCAGTCAGTCAGTCAATGATTGAGTCAATGAGTCAGTGAGTCAATGAATCAGTCAGTCAGTTAGTCAGTCAGTCAATCAGAGTATCAGTCATCAGTCAGTCAGTCAATCATGCAGTCAGTGAGTCAGCCAGTCAGTCAGTCAGTTAGTTATTGAGTCAGTGAGCAAGTCACTCATTCAGTCATTGAGTCAGGCAATGAATCAATCAGTCAGTCAGTCTGTCAATCAGTCAGTAACTCAGTCAGTCAGTCACTCAATCAGTCAGTCAGTCAGTCATTCTGTCAGTCAGTGAGTCAGTAAGTCATCAGTGAGTCGGTCAGTCAGTCAGTCAGTCAGTGAGTCCGTCAGTCAATCAGAGATTCAGTCAATCCGTCAGTCAGTTTTCACTCAGTCACTCAGTCAAAGAGTCAGTAAGTGAGTCAGTCAGTCAGTCAGTCAGTGAGTCAGTCAGTCATTCAGACACTCAGTGATTGAATGACTGAGGGAGTCAGTCATTCAGTCAGTCTCTATATCAGTCAGTCAGTCAGTGAGTCAGTCAGTCAGCCTTTCAGTCAATCAGTGCGTCAGTCATTCAGTCAGTGAGTCATTCGAACATTCAATCAGTCAGTGATTCAATCAGTTAGACGGTCATTCCCTCGGTCAATGAGACAATCTGTCAGTCAGTCAGTCAGTCAGTGATTCAGTCAGTGACTCAGTCAAGCAATCAGTCAGTCATTCTGTCAATCAGTCAGTCAGTCACCCAGTCAGTCAGTCAGTCAGATAATCAGTGAGTCAATAATTCAGTCAGTAAATCTATCAGTCAGTCATTCAGTCAATTAGTCAGTCAGTCACTCAGTCAGTCATTCCGTCAGTCATTGAGTCAATGAGTCACTCAGTCAGTCAGTCAGTCTGATAATCAGTGAGTCATTCATTCAGTCACTAAGTCTATCATTCAATCATTCAGTCAGTCACGCAGTCATTCATTCAGTCAATGAGTCAGTCAGTCAGTCAGTGATTCAACCACTCTGACAGTGAATCAGACAGTCAGTCAGTGAGTCAGTCAGTCAGTCAGTCTATCAGTCAATCACTCCGTCCGTCATTCATTCAGTCAGTCAGTCAGTCATTCAATCGAACGGACAGTGAGTCAGTCAGACAGTCATTCATTCAGTCGTTGAGTCGGACAGTCAGTGATTCATTCAATAATTCAGTCATTCAGTCATTGATTCAGTCAGTCAGTCAGTCACCGAGTCAGTCATTCAGTCAGTCAGTCAGTCAGTGAAACAGTGATTTTCAATCAGACTGTTACGCAGTCAGTCACTCAGGGAGTCACTCATAATGTCAGTGATTCAGTCAGTCAGTCAGTCAGTCATCCAGTTAGACAGTGAGTAAGTGAGTCAGTCAGTGATTCAGTCAGTCAGTCAGTAAGTCAGTCAGTCAGTCAGTCATTCAGTCATATAGTTAGTCAGACAGTCAGTCAGTCAATCAGTTATTCAGTGATTCAATCACTCAGTCAGTGAGTCAATCAATCAGACAGTCAATCAGTCAGTCGGTCAATGATTCCGTCAGTCTGTCAGTCAGTCAGTCATTCAGTGATTCAGTCAGTCAGTCACTCAGTCTGTCAGTCACTCTTTCAGGCACTCAATCCGCCAGCCATTCATTAAGTCACTCAGACAGTCAGTCAGTGAATGATTGAGTGAATGATTCTGTCATTGAGTCACTGAATCACTCCGTCACTCAGTCAGTCAGTCAGTCCGTCAATCAGTCAATCAGTCAGTGATTCAGTCATAAGTTCAGTCATTCAGTCATTGATTCAGTCAGTCAGTCAGTCAGTCAGTCAGTGTTTGAGTCAATCGGTCAGTGACTCAATGAATCATTCAATCAGTCAGTCAGTTAGTCAGTCAGTCAGTCAGTCACTCTGTCATTCATTCAGTCAGACAGTCATTCGTTCACTGAGTCAGCCAGTCTGTCAGCCATTGAGAAAGTCAGTCACTCAGTCAGTCAGTCAGTCTGTCAGTGAGTCAGTCAGTCACTCAGTCAGTCTGCCAGTCAATCAATCACTTAATCATTCAGTCTGTCAGTCAGTAAGTCAGTCGAGCAGTGAGTCAGTCAGTCAGTCAGTCAGTCATTCATTCAGTCGGTGAGTCCGTCAGTCAGTGATTCAGTCATTTAGTCAGTCAGTTAGTCATTGATTCAGTCAGTCTGTCAGTGACTGATTCAGTCAGTCAGTGAGACAGCCAGTCAATCAGTCAGTCAGTCAGTCAGTCAGTCAATCATTCAGTCAGTGATTCAGTCAATCAGTCAGTGAAACATTCAGTCAGGCAATCATTCAGTGAGTCATTCAGTGATTCAATCAGTCAGTCAGTCAGTGAGACAATCTGTCAGTCAATCAGTCAGTCAGTGATTTAGTCAGTGATTCGCTCAAACAGTCAGTCAGTCATTCAGTCAATCAGTCAGTCAGTCACTCAGTCAGTCAGTCACTCATTCAGTCAGTCAGTCAGTGAGTCAGTGATTCTGTCAGTCGAATAATCAATCAGTGATTGACTGTGTGATGTGTCTGACAGTCAAGGAGGCAGTCAGTCATTCATTCAGTGAGTCAGTCAGTCACTCAGTCAGTCAGTCAATCAGTCAGTGAGTCAGTCAGTTATTCAGTCATTATTTCATTCAGCTAGTCATTGATACAGTCAGTCTATCAGTGAGTCAGTCACTGCTTTCAGTCAGTGAGTCAGCCAACCATTCAGTCAGTCCGTTAGTCAATCCGACACTCAGTCAATGAGTCAATCATTCAATCAGACAGTCAGTGTCTGAATGAGTGAATGACTGTGTGATTGAGTGAGTGATTCAGTCAGTCAGTCAATCAATCTGTCAGTCGGTCAAATAATCATTCATTCAGTCAGTCAGCCAGTCAGCGTGTCAGTCATTCATTCAATCAGTCATTGAGTCAGTCAGTCAGTGAGTCATTCAGTCAGTCATCCAGTCAGTGAGTCAGTCAATGATTCAATCAGTCAGTTAGTGAGACAATCTGTCAGTCAATCAGTCAGTCAGTGATTCAGTCAGTGAGTCAGTCAAGCAGTCCGTCAGCCATTCAATCAATCAGTCAGTCAGTCACTCAGTCAGCCAGACAGTCTGTCACTCAGTCAGTCAGTCAGTCAGTCAGTGACTCAGTCAGGTGTGAGACAGTCAGTCAATCAGCAAGGCAGTCAGTCAGTCAGTCAGTCTGTGATTCAGTCAGTCAAACAGTCAGTGAGTCATTCAGTTATTCAGTGATTCAATCACACAGTCAGTGAATCAATCAATCAGACAGTCAGCCAGTCAGTCGGGCAGGGATTCCGTCAGTCTGTCAGTCAGTCAGTCAGTCAATGATTCAGTCAGTCAGTCAGTCAATCAGTGAGTCAGTCAGTCAGTCAGTGAGTCAGTCGGTGAGTGAGTGAGTCAGTCAGTCAGTCATTCATTCAGTCAGTCAGTCAATCAGTCAGTCAGTCAGTCAGTCTGACATTCAGTGAATGAATGAACGAGTGATTGAGTCAGTCAGTCAGTCAGTCGGTCAGTGATTCAGTAAGTCCTTCAGTCAGTCAGTCAGTCAGTCACGCACTCAGTCATTCAGTGAGTCAGTCAGTCAATCTTCCAGTAAGTCAGTCAGTCAGTGAGTCATTCGGTCAGTCAATCAGTCAGTGAGTAATTCAGTCAGTCAGTGAATCAGTCAGTCAGTCAGTCACGCATTCAGTCAGTCAGTCAGTCAGTCAGGCACTCAGTCAGTCAGTCATTCAGTTATTCAATGATTGAATCACTCATTCAGTGAATCAATCAATCAGACAGTCATTCAGTCAGTCTGTCCATGATTCAGTCCGTCTGTCAGTCAGTCAGTCAGTCAATGATTCAGTCAGTCTCTCAGTCAAACAGTGATTCAGTCATTGAGTTTGTCAGTCAGTGAGAGAGTGAGTGAGTAAATCAATAATTCAATCATTCATGCAGTCAGTCAGTCAGACAGTCAGACAGTCAGTCAGTTAGTCATTTTTTCAGTGATTCATTCACTCAATCAGTGAGTCAATCATTCAGACAATCAGTCAGACAGTCGGTCATTGATTCAGTCAGTTGGCCAATCAGTCAGTCAGTCAATGATTCAGTCAGTCTCTCAGTCAATCAGTGAATCAATCAGTCAGTCAGTGATTCAGTCATTCAATCAGACAGTCAATCAGTCAGACATTCAGTCCGTCAGTGATTCATATAATCGGTGAATCACTCAGTCAGTCACTCAGTCAGTCAGTCAGTCAGTGAGTCAGTCGGTGAGTGAGTGAGTTATTCAGTCAGTCATTCATTCAGTCAGTCAGTCAGTCAGTCAGTCAGTCAGTCAGTCAGTCAGTCAGATATTCAGTCAGTCAATCATTTATTCAGTGATTCAGTCACTCAATCAGTGAGTCAATCTTTCAGACAGTCAGTAAGTCAGTTGGTCAATGATTCATTCAGTCTGCCACTCAGTCAGTCAGTCAATGATTCAGTCAGTCTCTCAGTCGAACAATGAGTCAGTCAGTCAGTCAGTGAGTCAGTCAGTCAGTCTGACACTCAGTGAATGAATGAGTGAGTCAGTCAGACAGTCTGTCAGTCAGGCACTCAGTGAGTCAATTATTCAGACAGTCACTCAGACAGTCGGTCAATCATTCAGTCAGTCTTTCAGTCAGTCAGTCAGTCAATGATTCAGTCAGTCTCTCAGTCAATCAGTGAGTCAGTCAGTCAGTCAGTGATTCAGTCAATCAGTAAGACAGTCAATCAGTCAGATATTCAGTACGACATTGATTCATATAATCGGTGAATAAATCACTCAGTCACTCAGTCAGTCAGTCGGTCAGTGAGTCAGTCAGTCAGTCAGTCAGTCAGTCAATCAGTGAGACAGTCAGTCAGTCAGTGAGGCAATCTGTCAGTCTGTCATTCAGTCACTCAGTCAGTCAGTGAGTCAGTGAGTCAGTCAGTCGTATAATCAATCAGTGAGAGACTGTGTGATGTGTCAGTCAGTCAAGGAGGCAGTCAGTCATTCATTCAGTCAGTCAGTCAGCCATTCAGACAGTCAGTCACTCAGTCACTCAGTCAGTCTGTCAGTGAGTCAGTCGGTCATTCAGTCAGTCAGCCAGTCGCTCAGTCAGTCAATCATTCAGTCAGTCAGTCAGTAAGTTAGTCAGTCAGTCACTCAGTCAGTCAATCAGTCAGTCAGTCAGTGAGTCCGTGAGTCAGTCAATCAGTCAGTCAATCAGTCTGTCCGTCAATCACTCATTCAGTCAGTGAGTCATTCAGTCAGTCAATCAGTCAGTGAGTCACTCAGTGATTCAGTCAGTCAGTCAGTGAGTCTGTCAATCAGTCAGTGAGACAGTCAGTGAGTCAGTCATTCAGTCAGTCATTCAGTCAGTGATTCAGTCTGTCAGATAATCAGTCAGTCAGTCAGTCCTTCTGTCAGTCAGGCAGTGATTCACTCAACCAGTCAGTCAATCATTCAGTCAGTTAGTCAGTAAGTTAGTCAGCCAGTCACTCAGTCACTCAGTCAGTCAATCAGTCAGTGAGTCAGTGAGTCAGTCAATCAGTCAGTCAATCAGTCTGTCCGGCAATCACTCAGTCAGTCAGTGAGTCATTCAGTCAGTCAATCAGTCAGTGAGACAGTCAGTGAGTCAGTCATTGAGTCAGTCATTCAGTCGGTGATTCAGTCAGTCAGATAGTCTGTCACTCAGTCAGTCCTTCGGTCAGTCAGTCAGTCAAACAGTCATTCAGTCAGTCAGTTAGTCAGTGATTGAGTCACACAGTCAGTGAGTCAGTTATTCAGACAGTCAGTCAGTCAGTCAGTCAATGTTTCCATTCAGTCTGTCAGTCAGTCCGTCAGTCAAGGATTCAGTCAGTCTCTCAGTCAATCATTGAGTCAGCCAGTCAGTCAGTGATTCAGTCAGTCAGTCTGAAACTCAGTGAATGAATGAGTGATTCAGTCAGACCGTCAGTGAATGAGTGAGCCAATCACTGATTCAGTCATTCAGTCAGTCAGTCAGGCAGTCAGTCTGTTACGAACGTTTGAGCAATGCGTAGCCAAATTCGCAACGGATCCCGAAATCAGAAGGCGATTATCCGTGATAATTCTACGATACTAGATTATTAAAATAAACAATGACGTAAACAATATACAAACCTCAATAATACGATCACAAAGTCTCAACAACGAGAAACCGAATAGCAGCGTGTGAGCAAACAGCACGTGCGTCACGCAGGTCCTGAACAAGGATGTGCCAAAATAGCGCTCTGGGCGCGAACAAACAACAATTGGTCCAGAAAAACAACCAGTTCGTAAAGACAAGTCAATAGTGTATGGAAATGAGTGATGTTGGGAAAAAACACTGAATCGCGAGGGAAAAAGGGGGATTTTCCATGACCGGCTGTTACACCGCCCACCAAAATCCTCCTGGATCCTTAGCAGAGTCAAAGGTTCGGTATAAAGGTACTGATTCTTCCTACCTGCCTAGGCCCTGCTGTCAGTGCGCGCGTCTAATGCTCGTCGTCGACGTTCTACTACTGGTCGCACCTAACCCATTGGCTACATAGACGTGAGGCTAGTCTACATCTTCCACAAGACCAAATGACCGATGGCGGGCGTGAATGGTCACATAGACGTTGTCCTCGTACGGGGCCGTCCGGTCCTGGATGTACGCGCTTGAGTGTGTGTGTGTGTGTGTGTGTGTGTGTGTGTGTGTGTGTGCGTGTGTGTGTGTGTGTGTGCCGGGGTTACAATGAAATCACAGTTATGACTACACATCAAAGGAGGACTTTCTGCAATGTCAACAAAAGACCGCGTGGCAAGAAAACGAGTAAATGTAGCATGCATGTGTGACCTGAGCTCCACTACTTCCACATGTGCAAGGGGCATTCGGTAGCGTCAACAAAAGGCGAACAAAGAACACTGTCACATGTATGATGGGTTTACGGGATGTAGAGTGCGTCGTGCATGTGTGTATGTATCGGGATGTATAATGGAATCGCACTCATCACCACATATCGGAAAGAACCTTCTGTAATGTCAACGAAGGGACCGCGAGCACCTTAACGTGTTTGACGGAGATTGTGTGGTATATATGGTGTTTCTTTATCCACCTCGATTACTGGTGTCAAAAAGGTTTACTAGGCCACAGGGTTATCAGCTCCTCCGTCTTCGCTCTCGAGTAGGTTAATACTGCGTATGTCACGAATGAGCACTCCGTTAGCTGTCTTCACCTTCACCGTTCGTATCATTTCGTCGGTGCTTTTGATGGTTTCCGTAACTACTCCCAAAGACCAAGCGCTGAAATGTGCGCGTTCGTCGGCGATCATAACCACGTCCCCAACTTTGAATGGTCTTGTTTTGGCCAGCCACTTCTGTCGAGTCTGCAAAGCCGGTAGGTACTCCCGTAGCCATCGCCTCCAGAAGACCTTGGCCAGATAATTCGCTTGCTTCCACCCGTGGAGGTAGCTCCCACGAAGGTTTACCGGCCCTTGGAAACCCTCGTTCGACCTTAGCGTCAATAAGTCGTTTGGGGTGAGCGCCAGGTGGGTGGGGTCGCCGTTCAATACTGGAACCAGGGGGCGGTTGTTCAGGATTCGCTCCACCTCAGTCATGACGGTGTTCAGGGTCTCGTCGTCGGGCGGCTGCTGCTCCATGATTGACAGCAATATCCGTCTGGCGGACCGGATCATGCGTTCCCATATGCCGCCTCGGTGACTGGCCTGTGGGGGGTTGAAATGCCAGCGTATGCCGTAGGCCACGGTTCGGTTCTGCAGTTCGTCCCTGTTTATGTTCTTGTGCCAACGCTGCAATTCCCGTTGAGCGCCCACAAAGTTCGATCCATTATCTGAGTATATATCGGCCGGTACGCCTCTTCGGTTGATAAATCTTTGCAAGGCCCGTAGAAACGAATCGGTCGTCATCGAATGTGCGACTTCTAGGTGTACCGCACGTGATTTCATGCACGTCATGATACATCCGTATCGCTTTTCTAATCTTTTCCCGCACTTGACCCACAAGGGCCCGAAATAGTCCAACCCGGTGTCACTGAACGGCCACCAGCCCGTAGTTACCCTGCATTCTGGTAGCGGGGCCATGAGTTGTTTGCCTGCTGTAGCATTGCGTCTCCTGCATTGCACACACCGTCGGATCACGCGTTTTACAGTCTCTCGTCCTCTCAACAACCAAAGACGCTTTCGGATGACGCTCGTCACGTGACTTTCCCCGGCATGTCCCTCAATGGCGTGGACGTGTTGAATCATTAGCTCTACTACGGGTTGTCTCGCTGGCAGCAGTATAGGATACTTTGTGTCGAAGTTCAGGTGGGCGTTGGTCAGCCTACCATCCACCCGCAGCAGTCCGTTGATGAGTTTGGGGTTTAAACGCTTCAGCTCGCTTCTTGGAGATGGTATGTCTTTATTGGTCGGCCCCACTTCTTCCGCCTTCTTGAGTTCTTGGGCGAAAGCCTCGCGTTGTATCATTCTGAAAATACCGTACTCTGCCGCTTGTAGCTCATCGGGACCTATCGGGCCGACCGGTATCCGACCTGAGGGCCGTAGCCCTTTCATGACTAGTAAACTTATCTTGAACCTGGTTAACCAAACTAGCGAACGAAGCGTCTTCATCCAGGAAGAAAACCTGACCAGTCGCGATAAAATGGGCGACGCTTCGACGACGTTGGTTGCTATCACTACGCCTTTGATCTCCAGTTCCAATTCCGTAGGGGGTTTTAATTCGAACACGGGCCAGTCCTGTTTGGGCAATTGCAGGAAGTTCGGCCCTCTCGTCCACGTGTTCAGTTGCCTGAAGTTGTTCGCACCTCGGGAGCACAGGTCGGCCGGATTATCGCCAGACCTGACATGACTCCACTGGTGCGTGGCCGATTCATCGTGGATAATCGTGAGCCGGTTAGCAACGAAAGTACTAAACCGGCTCCGTACGTTGTTAATGTAGTAAAGTACTATCGTTGAATCCGTCCAGAAGCTCACCGACCAAATGTAGAGATCGAAACATCTCTTCACAGCTTGCACCACCCTGACTGCCAACACGGCTGCGCTGAGTTCAAGGCGTGGGATTGAGACCGACTTCAGTGGAGCAACGCGGGCTTTGGCGAACAGGATCCTCGTGGTATATTGTCCATCTCCTGCGCACCATCGTCCGTAAACCACAGCTCCATAACCGACTTCGGATGCATCGGAAAAGGCATGTAGTTCTCCAGTCCGTGTCGTATGGCCAGGGGTCAAACATCGTGGTATTCTTATGTCCCCTAATTTCTTCAAGGTGTTCAAAAATTCCTCCCAGTCCAGCCGGTCCCCTCGGTCCAGTGACTGGTCCCAATCAACTTTCTTACGGCACAGCCGCTGCAGCAAGATCTTTCCGGGTAGCAGCCATGGTGAGACGAAACCGAGCGGGTCGAACAAACTTGAGACGGCAGATAGTATGCCACGACGGGTTATTGGCAGCTCGGGAACGTTCAGTTCGAAAACAAAATCGTCCGTTTCCGCGTCCCATTGTATTCCTAAAGTGCGCTCGATAGGAAGTGGAGAGCCGTCCAAATCTCTTACCCTTTCGACCTTTTCGTGATACGGGATGACCTTCAGCACTTCCGAAGCGTTCGACATCCATTTAGTTAGATGGAAGCCACCCTCTTCCAGCAATCTCGTCAGACCCCTGAACTGCTCTAGAGCTGATTCCACATCATCGAATGACCCAAGGTAGTCGTCGACGTAGAAGTTCCTGCTGACGCTTTCTACCACCGTCCGATGTACCAGATCGCCATGTTTGTTCGCTGATTCTCGGAGGGCGTAGTTGGCACAAAATGGTGACGATATGGCTCCGAAGGGGTGGACGGTCATTCTATAATTCACCACTGCATTGTCCCGGTCGCTCCCTTCCCACCACAGGAAACGCAAAGCGTCTCGTTCTCCTACCGGAATCTTCACCTGATGGAACATTTCCCTAATGTCAGCAGACAAAGCCACTTTACCCACTCTGAAACGGCACAGAACATCGATCAGTGGTGTGGTCCAGTCAGGCCCCTGTAGTAGGCGATCGTTTAACGACTTGCCCTGGAACTTGGCCGCACAGTCGAAAACCACGCGCAGTTTATTGGGTTTCTTGGGGTTGATAACCGGATGGTGAGGCAGATACCAGATACCCCTTTTGCTGTCGGTGTTAACAGGCACCCTTTCAACGTAACCGAGGTCCTCGTTTCGCTTCATCAAATCCGCGTATCGTTCCCACAGATTCTGGTCTCGAATGAAGCGTTCTTTTAGTCGTAGTAATCGTTGGAGAACATAATTTCTGTTGTCAGTCCACGGGTCGACCGGTGTGCGCCATGGGAGGGGAACCTCGAACTGTTTTTTGAGGCCTCTAGAGCCTTGCCGCACCGTTTGTAGAGCAAAGTGATCCTCTTGAGACAACGTCGGTCTTTCGTCCCCAATGTCATGAAACTCCTTTTCATAAAGCCGTTGCAGATGATACTCTATGCGGTCCGTTTCGGCGGATAAGTAATTCACGGAACCGCGTACCCCTACTGGACCGTATAACATCCATCCCAGAGCCGTGCGTACGGCATAAGGTGCCTGGCGGTCGCCCACTCTTTGGTCAAGCACCCAATGCGCCTCTGGCACGTCGCATCCGATAAGGAGATCCACCTCATCATCTTCCCAGTCTACAACGGTTACATCCTGCAGGTGGGGCCATCGAGTCAAGATTGCGTTCACCGACCTTGGTGCTCGCATGGGGAGATCCGCTAACGTGAATGCCTCCGTTGGTTCAATTTCCTCGTTAGTGTCTAGAGAGATGAGTTGCAGCCAACAACAATTGGTCCAGAAAAACAACCAGTTCGTAAAGACAAGTCAATAGTGTATGGAAATGAGTGATGTTGGGAAAAAACACTGAATCGCGAGGGAAAAAGGGGGATTTTCCATGACCGGCTGTTACACAGTCAATCAGTGAATCTGTCAGTCAGACAGTCAGTCGGTCAGTGAGTCCGTCAGTCGTTCAGTCAGTCAGTCAGTCAGTCAGTCAGTCATTCGTTCTGACAGTGAATCAGTCTGTTATTGTGTCAGTCAGCCATTCAGTCACTCAGCCAGTCAGTCCGTCTGTCAATCTCTCAGTCAGTCACTTAGTCAGTCAGGCGGTCAGTGAGTCATTCAGTGAATCAGTCTGCCAGTGAGTCAGTCCCTCAGTCAGTGAGACAGCCAGTCATTCACCTAGTCAGTCAGTCAGTCAGTCAGTCTGACAGTCAGGCATTCATTCAGTTATTCAGTGATTCATGCACTCATTCAGTGAGTCAATCATTCAGACGGTCAGTCATTCAGTCGGTCAATGATTCAGTCAGTCTGTTAGTCTGTCAGTCAGTCAATTATTCAGTCAGTCTCCCAGTCATTCAGTGAGTCAGTTAGTCAGTCAGTCAGTTACTCATCAGTCAGTCAGTCAGTCAACCAGTCATTTATTGAGTCAGTCATTCAGCGACTCAATGAATCAGTCAGTCAGTTAGACATTAATTCAATCAGTCAGTCAATCAGTCAGTGAGTCAGTCAGTCAGTCATTCAGTCGGTCAGTCCGTCAGTCCGTGAGTCAGTGAGTCATTCAATCGATTATTCAATCAGTAAGTCAGTCAGTCAGTGAGTGAATGAGTCTGTCAGTCGAATAATCAATCAGTGAGTGACTGTGTGATCTGTCAGAGAGTCAAGGAGGCAGTCAGTCATTCACTCATTCAGTCAGTCAGTCACTCAGTCAGGGAATCAATGGATCATTCATTCAGTCAGTCAGACATTCAAACAGTCAGTCAGTCAGTCAGTCAGTCAGTCAATCAGTCAGTCGGGGATTCACTCAGTAAGTCAGTCAATCACTCAGTGAGTCAATCAGTGAGTAAGTGAGTCAGACAGTCATTCAGTCAGTCACTCAGTCAGTGATTCAGTCAGTCAGTCAGTCAGTCACTCAGTCACACTTTCAGTCGTTCAGTCAGTCAGCCATTCAATATATCAGTCAGTCAGTCAATCCGTCAGTCAGTGAGTGAGTGAATGACACAGTCAGGGAGTCAATGTATCACTCAGTCAGTCCGTCAGTCAGATAATCAGTGATTCAGTCACTCACTCAGTCAGTCATTCAGTCATTCATCCAGTCAGTCAGTCAGTCAATCATTCAGTCAGTCAGTGAGTCAGTCTGTCAGTGAGTCAGTCAGTCAGTCACTCAGTTAATCGTTCAGTCAGAAGGTCAGTCATTAAGTCATTTATTCAGACAGTCTGTCAGTGATTCAGTCAGACAGTCATTAAGTCAGCCAGTCATTCAGTCAGTCAGTCAGTCAGTGAGTCTGTCAGTGAGTCAGTCAGTCAGTCAGTCATTCAGCCAGTCAGGCAGTCAGTCAATCATTCAGTCAGTCAGTGAGTCAGTCAGACGGTCAGTGAGTATGTCCGTCTGTCATTCTGTCAGTCAGTCATTCAGCCTATGATTCATTCATACTCTCAGTATATCAGTGAGTCAGTCAATGAGTCATTCAGTCATTCAGTCAGTCAGTGAGTCTGTCAGTGAGTCAGTCAGTCAGTCACTCATTCAGACAGTCAGTCAGTCAATCTGTCAATCAGTCAGACATTCAGTGAGTCAGTCAGTCAGTCAGTCAGTCAGTCAGTCAGTCAGTCAGTCAGTCAGTCAGTCAGTCAGTCAGTCAATCAGTCAGTCAATCAGTCACTCAGTCTGTGAGTCAGCCATTCAGTCAGGCATCAGTGAATGAAAGATTGAGTGAGTTTGTGAGTGAGCGAGTGATTCATTCAGTCAGTCAATCAATCTGTCACTCGGTCAGAGAGTCAGTCAGTCAGTCCGTCGGTCAGTGAGTGAGTCATTCCTCCAGTCACTCAGTCAGTCAGTCATTCACTCACTGAGTCATTCAATCAGTCATTCAATCAGCCTCTCTGTCAATCACTCAGTCAGTTAGTGAGTTATTCAGTCAATCAATCAGCCAGTGAGTCAGTCAGTGATTCAGTCATTCAGTCAGTCAGTGAGACAATCTGTCAGTCAATCAGTCCGTCAGTGATTCATTCAGTGAGTCACCCAAGCACTTTGTCAGACATTCAGTCAATCAGTGAGTCATTCACTCACTCACTCAGTCAGCCTCTCAGTGTGTCAGTCATTCAGTCAGTCAGTCAGTCAGTCAGTCAGTCAGTCAGTGAGGCATTCATTCAGTCGTTGATTCAGTCAGTGAGATAGTCAGTCATTGATTCAGTCAGTCATTCAGTCAATGAGTCAGTCATTCACTCAGTCACTCAGTCAGTCTCTCAGTGTGTCAGTCATTCAGTCAGTCACTCAGTCATTCAGTCAGTCATTCAGTCATTCATTCAGTCATTCATCCAGTCAGTCAGTTAGTCAATCATTCAGTCAGTCAGTGAGTCAGTCAGTCGGTCAGTGAGTCAGTCAGTCAGTCACTCAGTTAATCGTTCAGTCATTAAGTCAGTCATTTAGTCATTGATTCAGACAGTCTGTCAGTGAGTCAGTCAGACAGTCATCAAGTCAGCCAGTCATTCAGTCAGTCAGTCAGTCAGTGAGTCTGTCAGTGAGTCAGTCAGTCAGTCAGTCATTCAGCCAGTCAGGCAGTCAATCAATCATTCAGTCAGTCAGTGAGTCAGTCTGTCAGTCAGTCAGTCATTCATTCTATCAGTGAGTCAGTCAGTCAGTGATTCAGTCATAAATCCGTCAGTTAGTCATTGACTCCGACAGTCTGTCAGTGATTCAGTCAATCAGTCTTTAAGTCAGCCAGGCATGCAGTCAGTCAGTGAGGCATTCAGTCAGTCGATGATTCAGTCAGTGAGATTTTCAGTCATTGATTCAGTCAGTCAGTCAGTCAATCAGTCAGTCAGTGAGTCACTCAGTAAGTGAGTCATTCACACAGTGAGTCAATCAGTGAGTCAGTGATTCATTCAGTGAGTTTTTCAGTCAGTGAGTCAGCCAGTCAGTCAGTCAGTTATTCATTGTTTCAGTCAGGCAGTCAATCAGTCAGTGAGTCTGTCAATCGGTCAATCAGTCAATCAGTCATCCATTCAGTCAGTGAGTCAGTCAGTCAGTGAGTGAATGAGTCTGTCAGTCGAATAATCAATCAGTGAGTGACTGTGTGATCTGTCAGAGAGTCAAGGAGGCAGTCAGTCATTCACTCATTCAGTCAGTCAGTCACTCAGTCAGGGAATCAATGGATCATTCATTCAGTCAGTCAGACATTCAAGCAGTCAGTCAGTCAGTCAGTCACTCAGTCAGTCAGTCAGTCAGGGATTCACTCAGTAAGTCAGTCAATCACTCAGTGAGTCAATCAGAGAGTAAGTGAGTCAGACAGTCATTCAGTCAGTCACTCAGTCAGTGATTCAGTCAGTCAGTCAGTCAGTCACTCAGTCACACTTTTAGTCGTTCAGTCAGTCAGCCATTCAATATATCAGTCAGTCAGTCAATCCGTCAGTCAGTGAGTGAGTGAATGACACAGTCAGGGAGTCAATGTATCACTCAGTCAGTCCGTCAGTCAGATAATCAGTGATTCAGTCACTCACTCAGTCAGTCATTCAGTCATTCATCCAGTCAGTCAGTCAGTCAATCATTCAGTCAGTCAGTGAGTCAGTCTGTCAGTGAGTCAGTCAGTCAGTCACTCAGTTAATCGTTCAGTCAGAAGGTCAGTCATTAAGTCATTTATTCAGACAGTCTGTCAGTGATTCAGTCAGACAGTCATTAAGTCAGCCAGTCATTCAGTCAGTCAGTCAGTCAGTGAGTCTGTCAGTGAGTCAGTCAGTCAGTCAGTCATTCAGCCAGTCAGGCAGTCAGTCAATCATTCAGTCAGTCAGTGAGTCAGTCAGACGGTCAGTGAGTATGTCCGTCTGTCATTCTGTCAGTCAGTCATTCAGCCTATGATTCATTCATACTCTCAGTATATCAGTGAGTCAGTCAATGAGTCATTCAGTCATTCAGTCAGTCAGTGAGTCAGTCAGTCGGTCAGTGAGTCAGTCAGTCAGTCACTCAGTTAATCGTTCAGTCAATAAGTCAGTCATTTAGTCATTTATTCAGACAGTCTGTCAGTGATTCAGTCAGACAGTCATCAAGTCAGCCAGTCATTCAGTCAGTCAGTCAGTCAGTGAGTCTGTCAGTGAGTCAGTCAGTCAGTCAGTCATTCAGCCAGTCAGGCAGTCAATCAATCATTCAGTCAGTCAGTGAGTCAGTCTGTCAGTCAGTCAGTCATTCATTCTATCAGTGAGTCAGTCAGTCAGTGATTCAGTCATAAATCCGTAAGTTAGTCATTGACTCCGACAGTCTGTCAGTGATTCAGTCAATCAGTCTTTAAGTCAGCCAGGCATGCAGTCAGTCAGTGAGGCATTCAGTCAGTCGATGATTCAGTCAGTGAGATTTTCAGTCATTGATTCAGTCAGTCAGTCAGTCAATCAGTCAGTCAGTGAGTCACTCAGTAAGTGAGTCATTCACACAGTGAGTCAATCAGTGAGTCAGTGATTCATTCAGTGAGTTTTTCAGTCAGTGAGTCAGCCAGTCAGTCAGTCAGTTATTCATTGTTTCAATCAGGCAGTCAATCAGTCAGTGAGTCTGTCAATCGGTCAATCAGTCAATCAGTCATTCATTCAGTCAGTGAGTCAGTCAGTCAGTGAGTGAATGAGTCTGTCAGTCGAATAATCAATCAGTGAGTGACTGTGTGATCTGTCAGAGAGTCAAGGAGGCAGTCAGTCATTCACTCATTCAGTCAGTCAGTCACTCAGTCAGGGAATCAATGGATCATTCATTCAGTCAGTCAGACATTCAAGCAGTCAGTCAGTCAGTCAGTCACTCAGTCAGTCAGTCAGTCAGGGATTCACTCAGTAAGTCAGTCAATCACTCAGTGAGTCAATCAGTGAGTAAGTGAGTCAGACAGTCATTCAGTCAGTCACTCAGTCAGTGATTCAGTCAGTCAGTCAGTCAGTCACTCAGTCACACTTCCAGTCGTTCAGTCAGTCAGCCATTCAATATATCAGTCAGTCAGTCAGTCCGTCAGTCAGTGAGTGAGTGAATGACACAGTCAGGGAGTCAATGTATCACTCAGTCAGTCCGTCAGTCAGATAATCAGTGATTCAGTCATTCACTCAGTCAGTCATTCAGTCATTCATCCAGTCAGTCAGTCAGTCAATCATTCAGTCAGTCAGTGAGTCAGTCTGTCAGTGAGTCAGTCAGTCAGTCACTCAGTTAATCGTTCAGTCAGAAGGTCAGTCATTAAGTCATTTATTCAGACAGTCTGTCAGTGATTCAGTCAGACAGTCATTAAGTCAGCCAGTCATTCAGTCAGTCAGTCAGTCAGTGAGTCTGTCAGTGAGTCAGTCAGTCAGTCAGTCATTCAGCCAGTCAGGCAGTCAGTCAATCATTCAGTCAGTCAGTGAGTCAGTCAGACGGTCAGTGAGTATGTCCGTCTGTCATTCTGTCAGTCAGTCATTCAGCCTATGATTCATTCATACTCTCAGTATATCAGTGAGTCAGTCAATGAGTCATTCAGTCAGTCAGTCAGTCAGTGAGTCTGTCAGTGAGTCAGTCAGTCAGTCACTCATTCAGACAGTCAGTCAGTCAATCTGTCAATCAGTCAGACATTCAGTGAGTCAGTCAGTCAGTCAGTCAGTCAGTCAGTCAGTCAGTCAATCAGTCAGTCAATCAGTCACTCAGTCTGTGAGTCAGCCATTCAGTCAGGCATCAGTGAATGAAAGATTGAGTGAGTTTGTGAGTGAGCGAGTGATTCATTCAGTCAGTCAATCAATCTGTCACTCGGTCAGAGAGTCAGTCAGTCAGTCCGTCGGTCAGTGAGTGAGTCATTCCTCCAGTCACTCAGTCAGTCAGTCATTCACTCACTGAGTCATTCAATCAGTCATTCAATCAGCCTCTCTGTCAATCACTCAGTCAGTTAGTGAGTTATTCAGTCAATCAATCAGTCAGTGAGACAATCTGTCAGTCAATCAGTCCGTCAGTGATTCATTCAGTGAGTCACCCAAGCACTTTGTCAGTCATTCAGTCAATCAGTGAGTCATTCACTCACTCACTCAGTCAGCCTCTCAGTGTGTCAGTCATTCAGTCAGTCAGTCAGTCAGTCAGTCAGTCAGTCAGTGAGGCATTCATTCAGTCGTTGATTCAGTCAGTGAGATAGTCAGTCATTGATTCAGTCAGTCATTCAGTCAATGAGTCAGTCATTCACTCAGTCACTCAGTCAGTCTCTCAGTGTGTCAGTCATTCAGTCAGTCACTCAGTCATTCAGTCAGTCATTCAGTCATTCATTCAGTCATTCATCCAGTCAGTCAGTTAGTCAATCATTCAGTCAGTCAGTGAGTCAGTCAGTCGGTCAGTGAGTCAGTCAGTCAGTCACTCAGTTAATCGTTCAGTCATTAAGTCAGTCATTTAGTCATTGATTCAGACAGTCTGTCAGTGAGTCAGTCAGACAGTCATCAAGTCAGCCAGTCATTCAGTCAGTCAGTCAGTCAGTGAGTCTGTCAGTGAGTCAGTCAGTGAGTCAGTCATTCAGCCAGTCAGGCAGTCAATCAATCATTCAGTCAGTCAGTGAGTCAGTCTGTCAGTCAGTCAGTCATTCATTCTATCAGTGAGTCAGTCAGTCAGTGATTCAGTCATAAATCCGTCAGTTAGTCATTGACTCCGACAGTCTGTCAGTGATTCAGTCAATCAGTCTTTAAGTCAGCCAGGCATGCAGTCAGTCAGTGAGGCATTCAGTCAGTCGATGATTCAGTCAGTGAGATTTTCAGTCATTGATTCAGTCAGTCAGTCAGTCAATCAGTCAGTCAGTGAGTCACTCAGTAAGTGAGTCATTCACACAGTGAGTCAATCAGTGAGTCAGTGATTCATTCAGTGAGTTTTTCAGTCAGTGAGTCAGCCAGTCAGTCAGTCAGTTATTCATTGTTTCAGTCAGGCAGTCAATCAGTCAGTGAGTCTGTCAATCGGTCAATCAGTCAATCAGTCATCCATTCAGTCAGTGAGTCAGTCAGTCAGTGAGTGAATGAGTCTGTCAGTCGAATAATCAATCAGTGAGTGACTGTGTGATCTGTCGGAGAGTCAAGGAGGCAGTCAGTCATTCACTCATTCAGTCAGTCAGTCACTCAGTCAGGGAATCAATGGATCATTCATTCAGTCAGTCAGACATTCAAGCAGTCAGTCAGTCAGTCAGTCACTCAGTCAGTCAGTCAGTCAGGGATTCACTCAGTAAGTCAGTCAATCACTCAGTGAGTCAATCAGTGAGTAAGTGAGTCAGACAGTCATTCAGTCAGTCACTCAGTCAGTGATTCAGTCAGTCAGTCAGTCAGTCACTCAGTCACACTTTCAGTCGTTCAGTCAGTCAGCCATTCAATATATCAGTCAGTCAGTCAATCCGTCAGTCAGTGAGTGAGTGAATGACACAGTCAGGGAGTCAATGTATCACTCAGTCAGTCCGTCAGTCAGATAATCAGTGATTCAGTCACTCACTCAGTCAGTCATTCAGTCATTCATCCAGTCAGTCAGTCAGTCAATCATTCAGTCAGTCAGTGAGTCAGTCTGTCAGTGAGTCAGTCAGTCAGTCACTCAGTTAATCGTTCAGTCAGAAGGTCAGTCATTAAGTCATTTATTCAGACAGTCTGTCAGTGATTCAGTCAGACAGTCATCAAGTCAGCCAGTCATTCAGTCAGTCAGTCAGTCAGTGAGTCTGTCAGTGAGTCAGTCAGTCAGTCAGTCATTCAGCCAGTCAGGCAGTCAATCAATCATTCAGTCAGTCAGTGAGTCAGTCAGACGGTCAGTGAGTATGTCCGTCTGTCATTCTGTCAGTCAGTCATTCAGCCTATGATTCATTCATACTCTCAGTATATCAGTGAGTCAGTCAATGAGTCATTCAGTCATTCAGTCAGTCAGTGAGTCAGTCAGTCGGTCAGTGAGTCAGTCAGTCAGTCACTCAGTTAATCGTTCAGTCATTAAGTCAGTCATTTAGTCATTTATTCAGACAGTCTGTCAGTGATTCAGTCAGACAGTCATTAAGTCAGCCAGTCATTCAGTCAGTCAGTCAGTCAGTGAGTCTGTCAGTGAGTCAGTCAGTCAGTCAGTCATTCAGCCAGTCAGGCAGTCAGTCAATCATTCAGTCAGTCAGTGAGTCAGTCAGACGGTCAGTGAGTATGTCCGTCTGTCATTCTGTCAGTCAGTCATTCAGCCTATGATTCATTCATACTCTCAGTATATCAGTGAGTCAGTCAATGAGTCATTCAGTCAGTCAGTCAGTCAGTCAGTCTGTCAGTGAGTCAGTCAGTCAGTCACTCATTCAGACAGTCAGTCAGTCAATCTGTCAATCAGTCAGACATTCAGTGAGTCAGTCAGTCAGTCAGTCAGTCAGTCAGTCAGTCAGTCAGTCAATCAGTCAGTCAATCAGTCACTCAGTCTGTGAGTCAGCCATTCAGTCAGGCATCAGTGAATGAAAGATTGAGTGAGTTTGTGAGTGAGCGAGTGATTCATTCAGTCAGTCAATCAATCTGTCACTCGGTCAGAGAGTCAGTCAGTCAGTCCGTCGGTCAGTGAGTGAGTCATTCCTCCAGTCACTCAGTCAGTCAGTCATTCACTCACTGAGTCATTCAATCAGTCATTCAATCAGCCTCTCTGTCAATCACTCAGTCAGTTAGTGAGTTATTCAGTCAATCAATCAGCCAGTGAGTCAGTCAGTGATTCAGTCATTCAGTCAGTCAGTGAGACAATCTGTCAGTCAATCAGTCCGTCAGTGATTCATTCAGTGAGTCACCCAAGCACTTTGTCAGTCATTCAGTCAATCAGTGAGTCATTCACTCACTCACTCAGTCAGCCTCTCAGTGTGTCAGTCATTCAGTCAGTCAGTCAGTCAGTCAGTCAGTCAGTCAGTGAGGCATTCATTCAGTCGTTGATTCAGTCAGTGAGATAGTCAGTCATTGATTCAGTCAGTCATTCAGTCAATGAGTCAGTCATTCACTCAGTCACTCAGTCAGTCTCTCAGTGTGTCAGTCATTCAGTCAGTCACTCAGTCATTCAGTCAGTCATTCAGTCATTCATTCAGTCATTCATCCAGTCAGTCAGTTAGTCAATCATTCAGTCAGTCAGTGAGTCAGTCAGTCGGTCAGTGAGTCAGTCAGTCAGTCACTCAGTTAATCGTTCAGTCATTAAGTCAGTCATTTAGTCATTGATTCAGACAGTCTGTCAGTGAGTCAGTCAGACAGTCATCAAGTCAGCCAGTCATTCAGTCAGTCAGTCAGTCAGTGAGTCTGTCAGTGAGTCAGTCAGTGAGTCAGTCATTCAGCCAGTCAGGCAGTCAATCAATCATTCAGTCAGTCAGTGAGTCAGTCTGTCAGTCAGTCAGTCATTCATTCTATCAGTGAGTCAGTCAGTCAGTGATTCAGTCATAAATCCGTCAGTTAGTCATTGACTCCGACAGTCTGTCAGTGATTCAGTCAATCAGTCTTTAAGTCAGCCAGGCATGCAGTCAGTCAGTGAGGCATTCAGTCAGTCGATGATTCAGTCAGTGAGATTTTCAGTCATTGATTCAGTCAGTCAGTCAGTCAATCAGTCAGTCAGTGAGTCACTCAGTAAGTGAGTCATTCACACAGTGAGTCAATCAGTGAGTCAGTGATTCATTCAGTGAGTTTTTCAGTCAGTGAGTCAGCCAGTCAGTCAGTCAGTTATTCATTGTTTCAATCAGGCAGTCAATCAGTCAGTGAGTCTGTCAATCGGTCAATCAGTCAATCAGTCATTCATTCAGTCAGTGAGTCAGTCAGTCAGTGAGTGAATGAGTCTGTCAGTCGAATAATCAATCAGTGAGTGACTGTGTGATCTGTCAGAGAGTCAAGGAGGCAGTCAGTCATTCACTCATTCAGTCAGTCAGTCACTCAGTCAGGGAATCAATGGATCATTCATTCAGTCAGTCAGACATTCAAACAGTCAGTCAGTCAGTCAGTCACTCAGTCAGTCAGTCAATCACTCAGTGAGTCAATCAGTGATTAAGTGAGTCAGACAGTCATTCAGTCAGTCACTCAGTCAGTGATTCAGTCATTCAGTCAGTCAGTCACTCAGTCACACTTTCAGTCGTTCAGTCAGTCAGCCATTCATTATATCAGTCAGTTAGTGAGTTATTCAGTCAATCAATCAGCCAGTGAGTCAGTCAGTCAGTCAGTCTTTCAGTCAGTCAGTGAGACAATCTGTCAGTCAATCAGTCCGTCAGTGATTCATTCAGTGAGTCACCCAAGCACTTTGTCAGTCATTCAGTCAATCAGTGAGTCATTCACTCACTCACTCAGTCAGTCTCTCAGTGTGTCAGTCATTCAGTCAGTCAGTCAGTCAGTCAGTCAGTCAGTCAGTGAGGCATTCATTCAGTCGTTGATTCAGTCAGTGAGATAGTCAGTCATTGATTCAGTCAGTCATTCAGTCAATGAGTCAGTCATTCACTCAGTCACTCAGTCAGTCTCTCAGTGTGTCAGTCATTCAGTCAGTCACTCAGTCATTCAGTCAGTCAGTCAGTCAGTGAGTCTGTCAGTGAGTCAGTCAGTCAGTCAGTCATTCAGCCAGTCAGGCAGTCAATCAATCATTCAGTCAGTCAGTGAGTCAGTCTGTCAGTCAGTCAGTCATTCATTCTATCAGTGAGTCAGTCAGTCAGTGATTCAGTCATAAATCCGTAAGTTAGTCATTGACTCCGACAGTCTGTCAGTGATTCAGTCAATCAGTCTTTAAGTCAGCCAGGCATGCAGTCAGTCAGTGAGGCATTCAGTCAGTCGATGATTCAGTCAGTGAGATTTTCAGTCATTGATTCAGTCAGTCAGTCAGTCAATCAGTCAGTCAGTGAGTCACTCAGTAAGTGAGTCATTCACACAGTGAGTCAATCAGTGAGTCAGTGATTCATTCAGTGAGTTTTTCAGTCAGTGAGTCAGCCAGTCAGTCAGTCAGTTATTCATTGTTTCAGTCAGGCAGTCAATCAGTCAGTGAGTCTGTCAATCGGTCAATCAGTCAATCAGTCATCCATTCAGTCAGTGAGTCAGTCAGTCAGTGAGTGAATGAGTCTGTCAGTCGAATAATCAATCAGTGAGTGACTGTGTGATCTGTCAGAGAGTCAAGGAGGCAGTCAGTCATTCACTCATTCAGTCAGTCAGTCACTCAGTCAGGGAATCAATGGATCATTCATTCAGTCAGTCAGACATTCAAACAGTCAGTCAGTCAGTCAGTCACTCAGTCAGTCAGTCAGTCACTCAGTCACACTTCCAGTCGTTCAGTCAGTCAGCCATTCAATATATCAGTCAGTCAGTCAGTCCGTCAGTCAGTGAGTGAGTGAATGACACAGTCAGGGAGACAATGTATCACTCAGTCAGTCAGTCAGTCAGATAATCAGTGATTCAGTCATCCACTCAGTCAGTCAATCAGTCAGACATTCAGTCAGTCATTCATTCAGTCAGTCAGTCAGTCAGAATTGAGGCAGTCAGTAACTCAGTTTCTCAATCAGTCTGTCAGTGAGTCAGTCAGTCATTCAGTCATTCATCCAGTCAGTCAGTCAGTCAATCATTCCGTCAGTCAGTGAGTCAGTCAGTCGGTCAGTGAGTCAGTCGGTCAGTCACTCAGTTAATCGTTCAGTCATTAAGTCAGTCATTTAGTCTTTGATTCAGACAGTCTGTCAGTGAGTCAGTCAGTCATTCAGTCATTCATCCAGTCAGTCAGTCAGTCAATCATTCAGTCAGTCAGTGAGTCAGTCAGTCGGTCAGTGAGTCAGTCGGTCAGTCACTCATTTAATCGTTCAGTCATTAAGTCAGTCATTTAGTCTTTGATTCAGACAGTCTGTCAGTGAGTCAGTCACACACTCATTAAGTCAGCCAGTCATTCAGTCAGTCAGTCAGTCAGTGCGTCTGTCAGTGCGTCAGTCAGTGAGTCAGTCATTCAGCCAGTCAGGCAGTCAGTCAATCATTCAGTCAGTCAGTGATTCAGTCAGTCGGTCAGTGAGTCAGCTAGTCAGTGAGTGAATGAGTCTGTCAGTCGAATAATCAATCAGTGAGTGTCTGTGTGATCTGTCAGAGAGTTAGGGAGGCAGTCAGTCAGTCAATCATTCAGTCAGTCAGTGAGTCAGTCAGTCGGTCAGTGAGTCAGTCGGTCAGTCACTCATTTAATCGTTCAGTCATTAAGTCAGTCATTTAGTCTTTGATTCAGACAGTCTGTCAGTGAGTCAGTCACACACTCATTAAGTCAGCCAGTCATTCAGTCAGTCAGTCAGTCAGTGCGTCTGTCAGTGCGTCATTCAGTGAGTCAGTCATTCAGCCAGTCAGGCAGTCAGTCAATCATTCAGTCAGTCAGTGATTCAGTCAGTCGGTCAGTGAGTCAGCCAGTCAGTGAGTGAATGAGTCTGTCAGTCGAATAATCAATCAGTGAGTGTCTGTGTGATCTGTCAGAGAGTTAGGGAGGCAGTCAGTCAGTCAATCATTCAGTCAGTCAGTCAGTCAGCCAGTCAGTCAGTCAATCAGTCAGTGGGTCAGTGAGTCTGTGATTCATTCCATGTGTCATTCAGTCATATAGTCATTCATTATGTCAGTCATTCACTCAGGCAGTCAGTCAGTCAGTCACTCAGTCAGTGAGTCAGTCAGTCAGTCAGTCAATCATTCAGTCAGTCAGTCAATCAGTCAGTCATTCGTTCAGTAAATCAGTCAGTCAGTCAGTCAGTCATTCATTCTATCAGTGAGTCAGTCAGTCAGTGATTCAGTCATAAATCAGTCAGTTAGTCATTGACTCCGACAGCCTGTCAGTGATTCAGTCAATCAGTCAATAAGTCAGCCTGGCATGCAGTCAGTAAGACAGACAGTGTCTGAATGAGTGAGTGAGTGTGTGAGTTAGTGAGTGATTCACTCAGTCAGTCAGTCAGTGAGTCTGTGAGTCAGTCAGTCAGTCAATCAGTCAGTGAGTCACTCAGTCACTCAGTCAGTCAGTCGGTCAGTCAGTCAGTCTCTGAGTCATTCTGTCAGTCGGTCAGTCATTCAGTCAATCAGTCAGTCAGTCACTCAGTGAGCCAGACAGTCTTTCAGTCAGTCAGTCAGTGAGTCAGTCAGTCAGTCAGTCAGTCATTCAGTGAGTCAGTGATTCAGCGAGTCAGTCAGTCAGTGAGTCAGTCAGTCAGTGATTCAGTCATTAGGTCAGTCAGTTAGTCATTGATTCAGTCAGTCTCTCACTGAGTCAATCAGTCAGTCTGACAGACAGTGTCTGAATGAGTGAGTGAGTGTGTGAGTGAGTGAGTGATTCAGTCAGTCAGTCAATCAATCTGTCAATCGGTCAGAGAGTCAGTCACTCATTCAGTCAGTCAGTCAGTCTGCCCGTCAATCATTCAGTCAGTCATTGGGTCATTCAGTCAGTCAATCAATCAGTGAGTCAGTCAGTGATTCACTCACTCAGTCAATCAGTGAGACAACGTGTCATTCAATCAGTCAGTCAGTGATGCAGTCAGTGAGTCAGTCAAGCAGTCAGTCAGTTATACAGTCAATCAGTCAGTCAGTCACTCAGTCAGTCAGTCAATCTCTCTGTGAGTCACTGATTCAGTCATTGATTCAGTCAGTCAGTGAGTGAGTAAGTCAGTCAGTCAGTCAGTCAGTCAGTCAGTGAGGCAGTCAGTCAGTCAGTCACTCAATCAGTGAGTTAATCATTCAGACAGTAATTCAGACAGTCGGTCAATGATTCAGTCAGTCTGTCAGTCAGTCAGTCAGTCAATGATTCAGTCAGTCTCTCAGTCAATCAGTGCGTCAGTCAGTCAGTCATTCAGTCAGTCCATCATTCAGTCAGTGAGTCAGTCAGTCAATCAGTCAGTCAGTCAGTGAGTCATTCAATCAGTCATACAGTCATTTGGTCAGTGAGTTATTGATTCATTCCATGTGTCATTCAGTCATATAGTCATTCATTCAGTCAGTGAGTGAGTCAGTCATTCAAACATTCAGTCCTACAGTCAGTCAGTCAGTCAGTCAATCTTTCCTTGAGTCAGTGAATCAGTGAGTCAATCAGTCAGTCAGTCATTCAGTCAATCAGTCAGTCAGTCACTCAGTGAGCCAGACAGTCTGTCAGTCAGTCAGTCTGTCAGTCAGTCAGTCGGTGACTCAATCAGTCAGTCAATCAGTCAGTGAGTCACTCAGTCACTCAGTCGGTCAGTCGGTCAGTCAGTCAGTCACTCAGTCATTCTGTCAGTCAGTCATTCATTCAGTCTTTCACTCACTCAGTCAGTCAGTCAGTCAGTCATTCATTCAGTCAGTCAGTCAGTCATTCAGTCAGTGAATCAGTCATTCAGTGAGTCATTCATCGGTCAGTGAGTCAGCCAGTCATTCACCCAGTCAGTCAGTCAGTCAGTCAGTTTTTCAATCATTCACTCAGTCAATGAGTCAATCAGTCAGTCAGACAGTCAGTATCTGAATGAGTGAATTAGTGTGTGATTGAGTGATTGATTCAGTCAGTCAGTGAATCAATCTGTCAGTCGGTCAGAGGGTCATTCACTCATTCATTCAGTGAGTCAGTAATTCATTCAATCAGTCAGTCAATCAGTCTGTCCGTCAATCACTCAGTCAGTCAGTGAGTCATTCAGTCAGTCAATCAGTCAGTGAGTCAGTCAGTGATTCAGTCATTCAGGCAGTCAGTGAATCAATCTGTCAGTCAATCAGTCAGACAATGATTCAGTCAGTGATTCAGTCAAGCAGTCAGTCAGTTATACTATCAATCAGTCAGTCAGTCACTCAGTCAGACAGTCAGTCTCTCTGTGAGTCACTGATTCATTCATTGAGTTAGTCAGTCAGTGAGTGAGTAAGTCAGTCAGTCAATTAATCAGTGAGTCAGTCGTTGAGTTCGTCAGTGAGTGAGTGAGTCAGTCTGATAGTCAATCAGTCAGTCAGTCAGACAGTCAGTCAGGCAGTCAGTCAGTCAGTCACTCAGTCAGTGAGTCAATCATTCAGACAGCAAGTCAGACTGTCGGTCAATGATTTAGTCAGTCTGTCAGTCAGTCAGTCAGTCAATGATTCAGTCAGTCTCTCAGTCAATCAGTGAGTCAGTCAGTCAGTCGGTGAGTCAGTCAGTCAGTCTGACAATCAGTGAATGAATGAGTGAATCATTCAGACAGTCAGTCCGTCAGGCAGTCAGTCAGTCAGTCAGTCATTCAGCCAGTCAGTCAGTCAGTCAGTCCTTCAGTGAGTCGGTGTGTCAGTCAGTGAGTCAGTCATTCAGCTAATCAGTCATTCAGTCATTCTGTGAGTCAGTGAGT
The DNA here is from genome assembly GCA_948099385.1 of Fasciola hepatica. Taxonomy (NCBI): domain Eukaryota; kingdom Metazoa; phylum Platyhelminthes; class Trematoda; order Plagiorchiida; family Fasciolidae; genus Fasciola; species Fasciola hepatica. Next base: position 56,692 of record CANUEZ040000173.1, read on the forward strand.
CAGTCAGTCGATTAATCAATCGGTTAGTGACTGTGTGATCTTTCAGAGAGTCTGGGAGGCAGTCAGTCATTCATTCTGTCAATGAGTCCGTCAAACTGTCAGTGAATCAGTCAGCCAGTCAGTCAGTCCGTGAGTCAGTCAGTCAGTCAGTCAGTCAATCAGTCATTCATTCAGTCAGGCTGTCAGTCACCCATTGAGACAGTCAGTCACTCAGTTATTCAGTCAGTCTGTCAGTGTGTCATTCAGTCAGTCATTCAGTCAGTCATTCAGTCAGCCAATTTTTCATTCAGTCAGTGAGTCAGTCAGTCGGTAAGTGAGTCAGTCAGTCATTCATTGAGTTAATCATTCAGTCAGTGAGTCAGTGAGTCAGTCAGTCAGTCAGTCATTCAGCCAGTCAGTCAGTCAGTCAGTCATTATGTCAGCCAGTCATTCAGTCAGTCAGGCAGTCAGTGAGTCATTCATTGATTCAGTCAGTCAGTCAGTCAGTGAGACAATCTGTCAGTCATTCAGTCAGTGCGTGATGCAGTCATTGAGTCAGTCAATCATTCAGTCAGTGAGTCACTCAGTCACTCATTCAGTCAGTCGGTCAGTCAATCAGTCATTCAATCGTTCTCTCAGTCAGTCAGTCTTTCAGTCACTCACTCAATCAGTAAGTCAGTCATTCACTCATTCAGTGATTCAGTGTGCCAGTCAGTGAGTTAGTCATTCATTCAGTCAGTGAGTCACTCAGTCAGTGAGTGAAAGAGTCTGTCAGTCGAATAATCAATCAGTGAGTGTCTGTGTGATCAGTCAGAGAGTCAGGGAGGCAGTCAGTCAGACATTCATTCAGTCAGTCAATCAGTCAGTCAGTCATTCAGTCACTGAGTCAGTCAGTCAGTCATTCAGTCAGTCAGTCAGACAGTCAGTCAGTCAGTCAGTCAGTCAGTCAGTCCTTCATTGAGTCAGTGTGTCAGTCAGTCAGACAGTCAGTCAGCCAGTCAGTCAGTCAGTCATTCAGTGATTCAGGGAGACAATCTCTCAGTCATTCATTCAGTCAGTGATTTAATCAGTGATTCAGTCAATCAGTCGTCAGTGAATCACTCAGTCACTCATTCATTCAGTCGGTCAGTCATTCAGTCACTCAGTGGTTCTCTCATTCAGTCAATCACTCAGTCAGTCACACAGTCTGTCAGTCAGTCAGTCACTCATTCAGTTAGTCAGTGTGCCAGTCAGTGAGTCCTCATTCATTCAGTTAGTGAGTCATTCAGTCAGTGAGTGAGTGAGTCTGTCAGTCGATTAATCAAACAGTGAGTGTCGATGTGATCAGTCACATATTCAGAGAGGCAGTCAGTCAGTCATACATTCAGTCAGTCAGTCAGTCAGTCAGTCATTCAGTCAGTCAGTAAGTCAGTCAGTCCTTAAATGAGTCAGTGTGTCAGTCAAGGAGTCAATCAGTAGCCAGTCAGTCAGTGAATCTTTCAATGAGTCAGTGAGTCAGTCAGTCGATTAATCAATCGGTGAGTGACTGTGTGATCTGCAGAGAATCGGGGAGGCAGTCAGTCATCTAGTCAGTCCGTGAGTCTGTAAGTGAATTAGTCAGTCAATCAGTCATTCATTCATTCAGTCAGTCAGTCATGCAGTCAGTCAGTCAGTCAGTCAGTCAGTCAGTCAGTGAGTCAGTCGGTGAGTCAGTGAGTCATTAAAACAGTCAGTCACTGAGTCAGTCAGTCAGTCAGTCAGTTATTCATTGTTTCAGTCAGGCAGTCAATCAGTCAGTGAGTCTGTCAATCGGTCAATCAGTCAATCAGTCATCCATTCAGTCAGTGAGTCAGTCAGTCAGTGAGTGAATGAGTCTGTCAGTCGAATAATCAATCAGTGAGTGACTGTGTGATCTGTCAGAGAGTCAAGGAGGCAGTCAGTCATTCACTCATTCAGTCAGTCAGTCACTCAGTCAGGGAATCAATGGATCATTCATTCAGTCAGTCAGACATTCAAACAGTCAGTCAGTCAGTCAGTCACTCAGTCAGTCAGTCAGTCACTCAGTCACACTTCCAGTCGTTCAGTCAGTCAGCCATTCAATATATCAGTCAGTCAGTCAGTCCGTCAGTCAGTGAGTGAGTGAATGACACAGTCAGGGAGACAATGTATCACTCAGTCAGTCAGTCAGTCAGATAATCAGTGATTCAGTCATCCACTCAGTCAGTCAATCAGTCAGACATTCAGTCAGTCATTCATTCAGTCAGTCAGTCAGTCAGAATTGAGGCAGTCAGTAACTCAGTTTCTCAATCAGTCTGTCAGTGAGTCAGTCAGTCATTCAGTCATTCATCCAGTCAGTCAGTCAGTCAATCATTCCGTCAGTCAGTGAGTCAGTCAGTCGGTCAGTGAGTCAGTCGGTCAGTCACTCAGTTAATCGTTCAGTCATTAAGTCAGTCATTTAGTCTTTGATTCAGACAGTCTGTCAGTGAGTCAGTCAGTCATTCAGTCATTCATCCAGTCAGTCAGTCAGTCAATCATTCAGTCAGTCAGTGAGTCAGTCAGTCGGTCAGTGAGTCAGTCGGTCAGTCACTCATTTAATCGTTCAGTCATTAAGTCAGTCATTTAGTCTTTGATTCAGACAGTCTGTCAGTGAGTCAGTCACACACTCATTAAGTCAGCCAGTCATTCAGTCAGTCAGTCAGTCAGTGCGTCTGTCAGTGCGTCAGTCAGTGAGTCAGTCATTCAGCCAGTCAGGCAGTCAGTCAATCATTCAGTCAGTCAGTGATTCAGTCAGTCGGTCAGTGAGTCAGCTAGTCAGTGAGTGAATGAGTCTGTCAGTCGAATAATCAATCAGTGAGTGTCTGTGTGATCTGTCAGAGAGTTAGGGAGGCAGTCAGTCAGTCAATCATTCAGTCAGTCAGTGAGTCAGTCAGTCGGTCAGTGAGTCAGTCGGTCAGTCACTCATTTAATCGTTCAGTCATTAAGTCAGTCATTTAGTCTTTGATTCAGACAGTCTGTCAGTGAGTCAGTCACACACTCATTAAGTCAGCCAGTCATTCAGTCAGTCAGTCAGTCAGTGCGTCTGTCAGTGCGTCATTCAGTGAGTCAGTCATTCAGCCAGTCAGGCAGTCAGTCAATCATTCAGTCAGTCAGTGATTCAGTCAGTCGGTCAGTGAGTCAGCCAGTCAGTGAGTGAATGAGTCTGTCAGTCGAATAATCAATCAGTGAGTGTCTGTGTGATCTGTCAGAGAGTTAGGGAGGCAGTCAGTCAGTCAGTCAGTCAGTCAGTCAGCCAGTCAGTCAGTCAATCAGTCAGTGGGTCAGTGAGTCTGTGATTCATTCCATGTGTCATTCAGTCATATAGTCATTCATTATGTCAGTCATTCACTCAGGCAGTCAGTCAGTCAGTCACTCAGTCAGTGAGTCAGTCAGTCAGTCAGTCAATCATTCAGTCAGTCAGTCAATCAGTCAGTCATTCGTTCAGTAAATCAGTCAGTCAGTCAGTCAGTCATTCATTCTATCAGTGAGTCAGTCAGTCAGTGATTCAGTCATAAATCAGTCAGTTAGTCATTGACTCCGACAGCCTGTCAGTGATTCAGTCAATCAGTCAATAAGTCAGCCTGGCATGCAGTCAGTAAGACAGACAGTGTCTGAATGAGTGAGTGAGTGTGTGAGTTAGTGAGTGATTCACTCAGTCAGTCAGTCAGTGAGTCTGTGAGTCAGTCAGTCAGTCAATCAGTCAGTGAGTCACTCAGTCACTCAGTCAGTCAGTCGGTCAGTCAGTCAGTCTCTGAGTCATTCTGTCAGTCGGTCAGTCATTCAGTCAATCAGTCAGTCAGTCACTCAGTGAGCCAGACAGTCTTTCAGTCAGTCAGTCAGTGAGTCAGTCAGTCAGTCAGTCAGTCATTCAGTGAGTCAGTGATTCAGCGAGTCAGTCAGTCAGTGAGTCAGTCAGTCAGTCATTCAGTCAGTCAGTGAGTCAGTCAGTCAGTGATTCAGTCATTAGGTCAGTCAGTTAGTCATTGATTCAGTCAGTCTCTCACTGAGTCAATCAGTCAGTCTGACAGACAGTGTCTGAATGAGTGAGTGAGTGTGTGAGTGAGTGAGTGATTCAGTCAGTCAGTCAATCAATCTGTCAATCGGTCAGAGAGTCAGTCACTCATTCAGTCAGTCAGTCAGTCTGCCCGTCAATCATTCAGTCAGTCATTGGGTCATTCAGTCAGTCAATCAATCAGTGAGTCAGTCAGTGATTCACTCACTCAGTCAATCAGTGAGACAACGTGTCATTCAATCAGTCAGTCAGTGATGCAGTCAGTGAGTCAGTCAAGCAGTCAGTCAGTTATACAGTCAATCAGTCAGTCAGTCACTCAGTCAGTCAGTCAATCTCTCTGTGAGTCACTGATTCAGTCATTGATTCAGTCAGTCAGTGAGTGAGTAAGTCAGTCAGTCAGTCAGTCAGTCAGTCAGTGAGGCAGTCAGTCAGTCAGTCACTCAATCAGTGAGTTAATCATTCAGACAGTAATTCAGACAGTCGGTCAATGATTCAGTCAGTCTGTCAGTCAGTCAGTCAGTCAATGATTCAGTCAGTCTCTCAGTCAATCAGTGCGTCAGTCAGTCAGTCATTCAGTCAGTCCATCATTCAGTCAGTGAGTCAGTCAGTCAATCAGTCAGTCAGTCAGTGAGTCATTCAATCAGTCATACAGTCATTTGGTCAGTGAGTTATTGATTCATTCCATGTGTCATTCAGTCATATAGTCATTCATTCAGTCAGTGAGTGAGTCAGTCATTCAAACATTCAGTCAGTCAATCTTTCCTTGAGTCAGTGAATCAGTGAGTCAATCAGTCAGTCAGTCATTCAGTCAATCAGTCAGTCAGTCACTCAGTGAGCCAGACAGTCTGTCAGTCAGTCAGTCTGTCAGTCAGTCAGTCGGTGACTCAATCAGTCAGTCAATCAGTCAGTGAGTCACTCAGTCACTCAGTCGGTCAGTCGGTCAGTCAGTCAGTCACTCAGTCATTCTGTCAGTCAGTCATTCATTCAGTCTTTCACTCACTCAGTCAGTCAGTCAGTCAGTCATTCATTCAGTCAGTCAGTCAGTCATTCAGTCAGTGAATCAGTCATTCAGTGAGTCATTCATCGGTCAGTGAGTCAGCCAGTCATTCACCCAGTCAGTCAGTCAGTCAGTCAGTTTTTCAATCATTCACTCAGTCAATGAGTCAATCAGTCAGTCAGACAGTCAGTATCTGAATGAGTGAATTAGTGTGTGATTGAGTGATTGATTCAGTCAGTCAGTGAATCAATCTGTCAGTCGGTCAGAGCGTCATTCACTCATTCATTCAGTGAGTCAGTAATTCATTCAATCAGTCAGTCAATCAGTCTGTCCGTCAATCACTCAGTCAGTCAGTGAGTCATTCAGTCAGTCAATCAGTCAGTGAGTCAGTCAGTGATTCAGTCATTCAGGCAGTCAGTGAATCAATCTGTCAGTCAATCAGTCAGACAATGATTCAGTCAGTGATTCAGTCAAGCAGTCAGTCAGTTATACTATCAATCAGTCAGTCAGTCACTCAGTCAGACAGTCAGTCTCTCTGTGAGTCACTGATTCATTCATTGAGTTAGTCAGTCAGTGAGTGAGTAAGTCAGTCAGTCAATTAATCAGTGAGTCAGTCGTTGAGTTCGTCAGTGAGTGAGTGAGTCAGTCTGATAGTCAATCAGTCAGTCAGTCAGACAGTCAGTCAGGCAGTCAGTCAGTCAGTCACTCAGTCAGTGAGTCAATCATTCAGACAGCAAGTCAGACTGTCGGTCAATGATTTAGTCAGTCTGTCAGTCAGTCAGTCAGTCAATGATTCAGTCAGTCTCTCAGTCAATCAGTGAGTCAGTCAGTCAGTCGGTGAGTCAGTCAGTCAGTCTGACAATCAGTGAATGAATGAGTGAATCTTTCAGACAGTCAGTCCGTCAGGCAGTCAGTCAGTCAGTCAGTCATTCAGCCAGTCAGTCAGTCAGTCAGTCCTTCAGTGAGTCGGTGTGTCAGTCAGTGAGTCAGTCATTCAGCTAATCAGTCATTCAGTCATTCTGTGAGTCAGTGAGTCAGTCAGTCGATTAATCAATCGGTTAGTGACTGTGTGATCTTTCAGAGAGTCTGGGAGGCAGTCAGTCATTCATTCTGTCAATGAGTCCGTCAAACTGTCAGTGAATCAGTCAGCCAGTCAGTCAGTCCGTGAGTCAGTCAGTCAGTCAGTCAGTCAATCAGTCATTCATTCAGTCAGGCTGTCAGTCACCCATTGAGACAGTCAGTCACTCAGTTATTCAGTCAGTCTGTCAGTGTGTCATTCAGTCAGTCATTCAGTCAGTCATTCAGTCAGCCAATTTTTCATTCAGTCAGTGAGTCAGTCAGTCGGTAAGTGAGTCAGTCAGTCATTCATTGAGTTAATCATTCAGTCAGTGAGTCAGTGAGTCAGTCAGTCAGTCAGTCATTCAGCCAGTCAGTCAGTCAGTCAGTCATTATGTCAGCCAGTCATTCAGTCAGTCAGGCAGTCAGTGAGTCATTCATTGATTCAGTCAGTCAGTCAGTCAGTGAGACAATCTGTCAGTCATTCAGTCAGTGCGTGATGCAGTCATTGAGTCAGTCAATCATTCAGTCAGTGAGTCACTCAGTCACTCATTCAGTCAGTCGGTCAGTCAATCAGTCATTCAATCGTTCTCTCAGTCAGTCAGTCTTTCAGTCACTCACTCAATCAGTAAGTCAGTCATTCACTCATTCAGTGATTCAGTGTGCCAGTCAGTGAGTTAGTCATTCATTCAGTCAGTGAGTCACTCAGTCAGTGAGTGAAAGAGTCTGTCAGTCGAATAATCAATCAGTGAGTGTCTGTGTGATCAGTCAGAGAGTCAGGGAGGCAGTCAGTCAGACATTCATTCAGTCAGTCAATCAGTCAGTCAGTCATTCAGTCACTGAGTCAGTCAGTCAGTCATTCAGTCAGTCAGTCAGACAGTCAGTCAGTCAGTCAGTCAGTCAGTCAGTCCTTCATTGAGTCAGTGTGTCAGTCAGTCAGACAGTCAGTCAGCCAGTCAGTCAGTCAGTCATTCAGTGATTCAGGGAGACAATCTCTCAGTCATTCATTCAGTCAGTGATTTAATCAGTGATTCAGTCAATCAGTCGTCAGTGAATCACTCAGTCACTCATTCATTCAGTCGGTCAGTCATTCAGTCACTCAGTGGTTCTCTCATTCAGTCAATCACTCAGTCAGTCACACAGTCTGTCAGTCAGTCAGTCACTCATTCAGTTAGTCAGTGTGCCAGTCAGTGAGTCCTCATTCATTCAGTTAGTGAGTCATTCAGTCAGTGAGTGAGTGAGTCTGTCAGTCGATTAATCAAACAGTGAGTGTCGATGTGATCAGTCACATATTCAGAGAGGCAGTCAGTCAGTCATACATTCAGTCAGTCAGTCAGTCAGTCAGTCATTCAGTCAGTCAGTAAGTCAGTCAGTCCTTAAATGAGTCAGTGTGTCAGTCAAGGAGTCAATCAGTAGCCAGTCAGTCAGTGAATCTTTCAATGAGTCAGTGAGTCAGTCAGTCGATTAATCAATCGGTGAGTGACTGTGTGATCTGCAGAGAATCGGGGAGGCAGTCAGTCATCTAGTCAGTCCGTGAGTCTGTAAGTGAATTAGTCAGTCAATCAGTCATTCATTCATTCAGTCAGTCAGTCATGCAGTCAGTCAGTCAGTCAGTCAGTCAGTCAGTCAGTGAGTCAGTCGGTGAGTCAGTGAGTCATTAAAACAGTCAGTCACTGAGTCAGTCAGTCAGTCAGTGAGTGAGTCTGTGAGCCAGTCAGTCGATTAATCAATCAGTGACTGATTTATGTGTCAGCTAGACAAGGAGGCAGTCAGTCAGTCATTCAGTCAGTCAGTCAGTCAGCCATTGAGGCAGTCAGTAACTCAGTTTGTCAGTCAGTCTGTCAGTGAGTCAGTCAGTCAGTCAGTCATTCAGCCAGTCAGTCAGTCAGTCAATATTTCAGTCAGTCAATGAGTCAGTCAGTCGGTCAGTGAGTCAGTCAGTCAGTCAGTCAGTCAATCATTCAGTCAGTCAGTGATTCAGTCGGTCGGTCAGTGAGTCTGTCAGTGAGTCAGTCAGTCAGTCAGTCATTCAGCCAGTCAGTCAGTCAGTCAATCATTCAGTCACTCAGTGAGTCATTCAATCAGTCAATCAATCAGTCTGTCCGTCATTCACTCATTCAGTGAGTGAGTCATTCAATCAGTCAATCAATCAGTCAGTCAGTCACTCAGTCACACATTCAGTCAGTCGGTCAGTCAGTCAGTCACTCAGTCGTTCTCTCATTCCGTCAGTCATTCAGTCAGTCAGTCAGTCAGTCACTCATTCAGTGAGTCTGTGTTCCAGTCAGTGAGTCATTCATTCTTTCAATCAGTGAGTCAGTCAGTCAGTGAGTGAGTGAGTCTGTCAGTCGAATAATCAATCAGTGAGTGTCTGTGTGATCTGTCAGAGAGTCTAGGAGGCAGTCAGTCAGACAGTCAGTGAGACAGTCGGTGAATCAGTCAGTCAATCAGTCAGTCAATCACTCAGTCAGTCAATCAGTCAGTCAGTCATTTATTCAGTCAGTGGGTCAGTGAGTCAGTCATTCATTCAATGTGTCACTCAGACATATAGTCATTCATTCAGTCAGTCAGTCAGTCAGCCAGTCAATCTGTGAGTCAGTGAGACAGTCTGTCGAATATTCAATCAGTGAGTGACTGTGTGATCAGCCAGAGAGTCACCGAGGCAGACAGTCATTCATTCATTCATTCAGTCAGCCATTCATTCAGTCAGTCATTCAGTCATTCAGTCAGTGAGTGAATGAATGATTCAATCAGTGAATCAATGAATCACTCAGTCAGTCAGTCAGTCAGATAATCAGTGATTCAGTCATTCAGTCAGTCAGTCAATGAGTCAGACATAGAGTCAGTCAGTCAATCACATAATCGGTGAGTCAATCACTAAGTCACTCGGTCAGTGAGTCAGTCAGTCTGTCAATCAGTCACTGAGTCAGTCAGTGAGTCAGTCAATCAGTCAGTGAGTCAGTCAGTGAGTCAGTCAGTCAGTCAGTGAGTGAGTCAGTGAGTCAGTCAATCAGTCAGTCAGTCAATCATTCAAGCAGTCAGTCAGTCAGTCAATCGGTCAATGAGTCAGTCAAGCAGTCACTGAGGCAGTCAGTCACTGAGTCAGTCAGTCAGTCAGTGAGTCATTCAGTCAGTGATTCAGTCATTAAGTCAGTCAGTTAGTCATTGATTCAGACAGTCTCTCAGTGAGTCAGTCAGTCAGTCATTATGTCAGCCATTCATTGAGTCAATCAATCAGTCAGTCAGTCAGTTAGTCAATCAGTCACTCAGTCAGTGAGTCAATCAATCAGTCAGACAGACAGTGTCTGAATGAGTGAGTGAGTGTGTGAGTGAGTGAGTGAGTGAGTGTGTGAGTGAGTGAGTGATTCAGTCAGTCAGTCAATCAATCTGTCAGTCGGTCAGAGAGTCAGTCACTCATTCAGTCAGTCAGTAAGTCTGTCCGTCAATCACTCAGTCGATCATTGAGTCATTCAGTCAGGCAATCAGTCAGTGATTCAGTCATTAGGTCAGTCAGTTAGTCATTGATTCAGTCAGTCTCTCAGTGAGTCAGTCAGTCAGTCATTATGTCAGCCATTCATTCAGTCAATCAATCAGTCAGTCAGTCAGTTAGTCAATCATTCACTCAGTCAGTGAGTCAATCAATCAGTCAGACAGACAGTGTCTGAATGAGTGAGTGAGTGTGTGAGTGAGTGAGTGATTCAGTCAGTCAGTCAATCAATCTGTCAGTCGGTCAGAGAGTCAGTCACTCATTCAGTCAGTCAGTAAGTCTGTCCGTCAATCACTCAGTCAATCTTTGAGTCATTCAGTCAGGCTGTCAGTGAATAAGTGAGTCAGTCAGTCAGTCACTCAGTCAGTCCCTCAGTCACCCAGTCAGTCAGTCAGCCAGTAATGCAGTCAGTGAGTCATTCAGTCACTCATTAAGTCAGTCAGTCAGTCCGTCAGTCAGTCAGTCATTCAGTGAGTCAGTCAGCCAGTCAGTCAGTCCCTGAGTCAGTTAGTGAGTCAGTCAGTCAATCAGTCATTCATTCATTCAGTCAGTCAGTCAGTCATCCATTCAGACAGTCAGTTAGTAAGTCAGTCAGTGAGTGAGTCAGTGAGTCAGTCAGTCGATTATTCAATCAGTGAGTGACTGATTGATTTGTCAGCGAGACAAGGAGGCAGTCATTCAGTCATCCAGTAAGTCAGTCCGTCATCCATTGAGACAGTCAGTCACTCAGTTAGTCACTCATTGAGTCACTCAGTCACTGAGTCAGTCACTCACTCATTCAGTGAGTCAGTGTGCCATCGGTGAGTCAGTCATTCACTCAGTCAGTCAGTCAGTCAGTCAGTGAGTGAAAGAGTCTGTCAGTCGATTAATCAATCAGTGAGTGTCTGTGTGATCTGTCAGAGAGTCAGGGAGGCAGTCAGTCAGTCATTCATTCAGTCAGTCAGTCAGTCAGTCAGTCATTCAGTCACTGAGTCAGTCAGTCAGTCAGTCAGTCAGTCGGTCAGTCAGTCAGTCTTTCAGTGAGTCAGTGTGTCAGTCAGTGAGTCAATCAGTCAGCCAGTCAGTCAGTAAGTCATTCAGTGATTCAGTGAGTCAGTCAGTCGATTATTCAGTCGGTGAGTGACTGTGTGATCTGTCAGAGAGTCTGGGATGCAGTCAGTCATCCAGTCAGTCCGTGAGTCAGTTAGTGGATCAGTCAGACAATCAGTCATTCATTCATTCAGTCAGTCAGTCAGTCAGTCAGTCAGTGAGTCAGTCAGTGTGTCAGTCAGTCAATCAGTCAGCCAATCAGTCAGTCAGCCATTGAGACAGTCAGTCACTCAGTTAGTCAGTCAGTCTGTCAGTGAGTCAGTCAGTCAGTCAGTCATTCAGCCAGTCAGTCAGTCAGTTAATCTTTCAGTCAGTCAGTGAGTCAGTCAGTCGGTCAGTGAGTCAGTCAGTCAGTCAGTCAGTCATTCATTCAGTCAGTCAGTGATTCAGTCGGTCGGTCAGTGAGTCTGTCAGTGAATCAGTCAGTCAGTCAGTCATCCAGCCAGTCAGTCAGTCAGTCAATCATTCAGTCAGTCAGTGAGTCTTTCATTCGGTCAATCAATCAGCCTGTCCTTCATTCACTCATTCAGTGAGTGAGTCATTCAGTCAGTCAATCAGTCAGTGAGTCAGTCATTGATTCAGTCAGTCAGTCAGTCAGTCAGTGAGACAATCTGTCAGTCATTCAGTCAGTCAGTGAATGAGTCAGTGAGTCAGTCAATCAATCAGTCAGTGAGTCACTCAGTCACTCAGTCAGTCAATCTTTCGTTCTCTCAATCAGTCAATCATTCAGTGAGTCAGTGTGCCAGTCAGTGAGTCAGTCAGTCAGTCTGTGAGTCAGAGAGTCAGTCTGTCGATTATTCAATCAGTGAGTGACTGTGTGATCAGCCAGAGAGTCACGGAGGCAGACAGTCAGTCATTCAGTCAGTCAGTCAGCCATTCATTCAGTCAGTCAGTCATTCATTCAGTCATTGAGTGAATGAATCAGTCAGTCAGTGAATCAATGAATCACTCGGTCAGTCAGTCAGTCAGATAATCAGTGATTCAGTCATTCAGTCAGTCAGTCAATCATTCTGTCAGTCAGTCAGTCAGTCAGCCAATCGGTCAGTGAGTCAGTCAAGCAGTCATTCAGTCAGTCAGTCAGTCACTCAGTCATTCAGTCAGTGAGTCAGTCAGTCAATGATTCAGTCAATAAGGCAGTCAGTTAGTCATTGATTCAGTCAGTCTGTCAGTGAGTCAGTCAGTCAGTCAATATGTCAGCCAGTCATTCAGTCAATCAATCAGTCAGTCAGTCAGTTAGTCAATCAGTCACTCAGTCAGTGAGTCAATCAATCAGTCAGACAGACAGTGTCTGAATGAGTGAGTGAGTGTGTGAGTGAATGAGTGATTCATTCAGTCGGGCAATCAATCAGTGAGTCAGTCAGTGATTCACTCACTCAGTCAGTCAGTGAGACAATCTGTCATTCAATCAGTCAGTCAGTGATTCAGACAGTGATTCAGTCAAGCAGTCAGTCAGTCACTCAGTCAGTCAGTCAGGCTGTCAGTCAGTCAATTAGTCAATCTGTCAGTGAGTCGTTCATTCAGTCAATCAGTCAGTAATTCATTGAGTCAGTCATTCATTCATCCAGTCAGTCAGTCTGTCACTCAGTCACTTTTTCAGTCATTCAGTCATTCATTCCTAATTATTCAGTCAACCAATCAGTCATTTAGTCAGTGAGTGAATGAATGCGTCAATCAGTGAGTCAATGAATCACTCAGTCAGTGAGTCAGTCAGATATTCAATGATTCAGTCATTCAGTCAGTCAGTCAAACCTTCAGACATACAGACAGTCAGTCAGTCACATAATCGGCGAGTCAATCACTCAGAAAATCAGTCATTTAGTCATTCAGTTAGTCAGTCATTCTGTCAGTCAGTCAGTGCGTCAGTCAGTCAGTGGGTGAGTCAATCAGTAATTCAGTCATTCACTCGGGGAGTCAATCAGTCAGTCAGTCATTGATTCAGTGAGTCAGTCAGTCAGTCAGTCATTCAGTCAGTCAGTCAGTGAGTCAGTCAGTCAGTGAATCAATGAATCATTTATTCAGTCAGTCAGACAGTCAATCAGTCAGTCCTCAGTCAGTCAGTCAGTTATTCAGTGATTCAGCCAGTCAGTCAGTTAGTTAGTCATTGATCCAGTCATTGAGTCAGTCAGTCAGTGAGTCGGTCATTCAGTCTGTCAGTCAGTCAGTTAGTCACTCAGTAAGTCAGTTATTCACTCAGTGAGTCAATCCGTGAGTCAGTCAGTGATTCAGTCATTCAGTCAGTCATTCATAATTATTCAGTCAGTCATTCAGTCAGTCAGTCAGTGAGTGAATGAATGAGTCAGTCAATGGGTCAATGAATCACTCAGTCAGTCAGTCAGTCAGATAATCATTGATTCAGTCATTCAGTCACTCAGTCAATGAGTCAGTCGGTGAGTCAGTCTGTCTGTCAGTAAGTCAGTCAGCCAGTCAGTCAGTCAGTCAGTCAATCATTCAGTCAGTCAGTCAGTCAGTCAGTCGGTCAGTGAGTCAGTCAGTCAGTCAGCCATTCAGATAATCAGTGAGTCATTCATTCAGTTAGTAAGTCCATCAGTCAGTGATTCAGTCATTAGGTCAGTCAGTTAGTCATTGATTCAGTCAGTCAGTCAATGAGTTATTCATTCAGTCACTCAGTCAGTGATTCAGTCAGTGATTCACTCACTCAGTCAGTCAGTGAGACAATCTGTCAGTCAATCAGTCAGTCAGTGAGTCAGTCATTCACTCAGTCACTCAGTCACTCACTCAGCCAGTCATTCAATCAGTGCGTCAGTCAGTCCTTCAGTGAGTCAGTCCGTCATTCAGTCAATCAGTCAGTTAGTCAATCAGTAAGTCAGTAATTCAATCACTCAGTCAGTCAGTCAGTCAAACGCTCAGACAGTCACTCAGTCATTCATGCAGACAATCAGTCAGTCCATCAGTCAGTCATCCAGTAATTCATTGAGTCAGTCAGTCAGTCAGTCAGTCAGTCAGTCTCTCTCTCAATCACACTTTCATTCAGTCAGTCAGTCAGTCAGTCAGTCAGTGAATGAATGAGTCAATCCGTGAGTCAATCAATCACTCAGTCTATCACTCAGTCACATATTCAGTGATTCAGTCAATCAGTCAGTCAGTCAATCAGTCAGACATACAGTCAGTCAGTCAGTCACATAATCGGTGAGTCAATCACTCAGACACTAAGTCAGTCAGTCAGTCAGTGAGTCAGTCAGTCAGTCAGTCAGTCAGTCAGTCATTCTATCATTGAGTCAATCAGTCATTCAGTCATACCTTGATGCAGTCAGTGAGTCAGTCAGTCAGTCAGTCAGTCAGTCAGTCAGTCAGTCAGTCAGTGAGACATTCTGGCAGTCAACCAGTCAGTCAGTGATTTATGCAGTGATTCAGCCAAGCAGTCATTCAGTCTCTCAGTCAGTCAGTCAGTCTCTCCGTGAGTCAGTGATTCAGTCAGTCAGTCGGTCAGTGAGTCACTCAGTCGGTCACTCAGTCACTTAGTGAGTCAGTCAATCAGTCAGTCAGTCAATGAGTTAGTCAGTCAGTCAGTCAGTCACTCATTCAGTCAGTGAGTCAGTAAGTCAGTCAGTCAGTGAATCATTCATTCAGACATTGACTCACTCAGTCAGTCAGTCAGTCACTCAGTCATTCAGTCAGTCAAAGATTCAGTGAGGATCTCAGTCATTCAGTGAGTCAGTGTGTCAGTCAGTGAGTCAGTCATTCAGCTAGACATTCAATCAGTCATCGAGTGAGTCAGTGAGTCAGTCAGTCGATTATTCAATCAGTGAGTTACGGTGATCTTTAGGAGAATCAGGGAGCAGTCAGTCAGTCATTCAGTGAAACAGTCATTCACTCAGTCAGTCAATCAGTCAGTCAGACAGACAGTCAGACGGTCAGTCAGTCAGTCAGTCATTCAGTCAGTCACTCAGTCAGTCATTCATTCAGTCTGTCAGTCATTCATTCATTCAGCCAGTCAGTCAATCAGTCATTGCGTGATTCGGTGACTCAGTCAGTCGAATAATCAATCAGTGAGTGACTGTGTGATCTGTCAAAGAGTCAGGGAGGCAGCAAATCAGTCATTCATTCAGTCAATCCGTCAGTCGGTCAGTGAGTCCGTCAGTCAGTCAGTGAGTCCGTCAGTCATTCATTCATTCAGTCAGTGAGTCAGTCTTCAGTCAATCAGTCAGTCAGTCATTCATTCAGTCAATCAGTCAGTCAGTCAGTTAGTCAGTCAGTCAGTCGGTGTGTCAGCCAGTCATTCAGTCAGTCAGTCAATCAGTCAGTGAGTTAGTCAGTGATTCAGTCAGTCAGTCATTCAGTGAGACAATCTGTCAGTCAATCAGTCAGTCAGTGACTTAGTCTGTGAGTCAGTTAGTCAGTCAGTCAGTCAGTGAGTCAGTCAGTCAGTCAGTCATTCAGTCATTCAGTCAGTCGGTCAGTGAGTCCGTCAGTCAGTCAGTGAGTCGGTCAGTCATTCATTCATTCAGTCAGTGAGTCAGTCTTCAGTCAATCAGTCAGTCAGTCATTCATTCAGTCAGTGAGTTAGTCAGTGATTCAGTCAGTCAGTCATTCAGTGAGACAATCTGTCAGTCAATCAGTCAGTCAGTGACTCAGTCTGTGAGTCAGTCAGTCAGTCAGTCAGTCAGTGAGTCAGTCAGTCAGTCATTCAGTCAGTCGGTCAGTGAGTCCGTCAGTCAGTCATTCAGTCAGTCAGTCAGTGAGTCGTTCAGTCAGTCATTCAGTCAGTTGGTCAGTGAGTTCGTGAATAATTCAGTGTGTCATTCAGTCATATAGTCATTCATTCAGTCAGTTAGTGAGTCAGTCATTCAAACATTCAGTCCTACAGTCAGTCAGTCAGTCAATCACTCAGTCAGTGAGTCAGTCAGTCAGTCAGTCAATCCTTCAGTCAGTCAGTCAGTCAGTCAGTCAGTCATTCGTTCAGTATATCAGTCAGTCAGTCAGTCAGTCATTCATCCAGTCAGTCAGTGAGTCAGTCCGGCAGTAAGTCAGTCAGTCAGTCATTCAGTCAGTCATTCATTCAATCGGTCATTGAGTCAGTCAGTCAGTGAGTCATTCATTCAGCCAGTCAGTCATTCAGTCAGCCAGTCTGTCAGTCAGGCATTCAGTGAGTCAGTGAGTCAGTCAGTCGAGTAATTAATCGGTGAGTGACTGTGTGATCTGTCAGAGAGTCTGGGAGGCAGTCAGTCAGACAATCAGTGAGACAGTCGGTGAATCAGTCAGTCAATCAGTCAGTCAATCACTCAGTCAGTCAATCAGTCAGTCAGTCATTCATTCAGTCAGTGGGTCAGTGAGTCAGCCATTCATTCAATGTGTCACTTAGACGTATAGTCATTCTTTCAGTCAATCAGTGAGTCAGTCAGTCAGTCTGTGAGTCAGAGAGTCAGTCTGTCGATTATTCAATCAGTGAGTGACTGTGTGATCAGCCAGAGAGTCACGGAGGCAGACAGTCAGTCATTCAGTCAGTCAGTCAGCCATTCATTCAGTCAGTCAGTCATTCATTCAGTCATTGAGTGAATGAATCAGTCAGTCAGTGAATCAATGAATCACTCGGTCAGTCAGTCAGTCAGATAATCAGTGATTCAGTCATTCAGTCAGTCAGTCAATCATTCTGTCAGTCAGTCAGTCAGTCAGCCAATCGGTCAGTGAGTCAGACAAGCAGTCACTCAGTCAGTCAGTCAGTCAGTCATTCATTCAGTCAGTGAGTCAGTCAGTCAATGATTCAGTCAATAAGGCAGTCAGTTGGTCATTGATTCAGTCAGTCTGTCAGTGAGTCAGTCAGTCAGTCAATATGTCAGCCAGTCCTTCAGTCAATCAATCAGTCAGTCAGTCAGTTAGTCAATCAGTCACTCAGTCAGTGAGTCAATCAATCAGTCAGACAGACAGTGTCTGAATGAGTGAGTGAGTGTGTGAGTGAGTGAGTGAGTGAGTGTGTGAGTGAGTGAGTGATTCAGTCAGTCAGTCAATCAATCTGTCAGTCGGTCAGAGAGTCAGTCACTCATTCAGTCAGTCAGTAAGTCTGTCCGTCAATCACTCAGTCAATCATTGAGTCATTCAGTCGGTCAATCAATCAGTGAGTCAGTCAGTGATTCACTCACTCAGTCAGTCAGTGAGACAATCTGTCATTCAATCAGTCAGTCAGTCAGTCAGTCAATCATTCAGTCAGTCAGTCAGTCAGTCAGCCAATCGGTCAGTGAGTCAGTCAAGCAGTCACTCAGTCAGTCAGTCCGTCAGTCATTCATTCAGTCAGTGAGTCAGTCAGTCAATGATTCAGTCAATAAGGCAGTCAGTTAGTCATTGATTCAGTTAGTCTGTCAGTGAGTCAGTCAGTAAGTCAATATGTCAGCCAGTCATTCAGTCAATCAATCAGTCAGTCAGTCAGTTAGTCAATCAGTCACTCAGTCAGTGAGTCAATCAATCAGTCAGACAGACAGTGTCTGAATGAGTGAGTGAGTGTGTGAGTGAGTGAGTGATTCAGTCAGTCAGTCAATCAATCTGTCAGTCGGTCAGAGAGTCAGTCACTCATTCAGTCAGTCAGTAAGTCTGTCCGTCAATCACTCAGTCAATCATTGAGTCATTCAGTCGGTCAATCAATCAGTGAGTCAGTCAGTGATTCACTCACTCAGTCAGTCAGTGAGACAATCTGTCATTCAATCAGTCAGTCAGTCAGTCATCCAGTAATTCATTGATTCAGTCAGTCAGTCAGTCAGTCAGTCAGTCTCTCTCTCAATCACACTTTCATTCAGTCAGTCAGTCAGTCAGTCAGTCAGTGAATGAATGAGTCAATCCGTGAGTCAATCAATCACTCAGTCTATCACTCAGTCACATATTCAGTGATTCAGTCAATCAGTCAGTCAGTCAATCAGTCAGACATACAGTCAGTCAGTCAGTCACATAATCGGTGAGTCAATCACTCAGACACTAAGTCAGTCAGTCAGTCAGTGAGTCAGTCAGTCAGTCAGTCAGTCAGTCAGTCATTCTATCATTGAGTCAATCAGTCATTCAGTCATACCTTGATGCAGTCAGTCAGTCAGTCAGTCAGTCAGTCAGTCAGTCAGTCAGTCAGTCAGTCAGTCAGTGAGACATTCTGGCAGTCAACCAGTCAGTCAGTGATTTATGCAGTGATTCAGCCAAGCAGTCATTCAGTCTCTCAGTCAGTCAGTCAGTCTCTCCGTGAGTCAGTGATTCAGTCAGTCAGTCGGTCAGTGAGTCACTCAGTCGGTCACTCAGTCACTTAGTGAGTCAGTCAATCAGTCAGTCAGTCAATGAGTTAGTCAGTCAGTCAGTCAGTCACTCATTCAGTCAGTGAGTCAGTAAGTCAGTCAGTCAGTGAATCATTCATTCAGACATTGAGTCACTCAGTCAGTCAGTCAGTCACTCAGTCATTCAGTCAGTCAAAGATTCAGTGAGGATCTCAGTCATTCAGTGAGTCAGTGTGTCAGTCAGTGAGTCAGTCATTCAGCTAGACATTCAATCAGTCATCGAGTGAGTCAGTGAGTCAGTCAGTCGATTATTCAATCAGTGAGTTACGGTGATCTTTAGGAGAATCAGGGAGCAGTCAGTCAGTCATTCAGTGAAACAGTCATTCACTCAGTCAGTCAATCAGTCAGTCAGACAGACAGTCAGACGGTCAGTCAGTCAGTCAGTCATTCAGTCAGTCACTCAGTCAGTCATTCATTCAGTCTGTCAGTCATTCATTCATTCAGCCAGTCAGTCAATCAGTCATTGCGTGATTCGGTGACTCAGTCAGTCGAATAATCAATCAGTGAGTGACTGTGTGATCTGTCAAAGAGTCAGGGAGGCAGCAAATCAGTCATTCATTCAGTCAATCCGTCAGTCGGTCAGTGAGTCCGTCAGTCAGTCAGTGAGTCCGTCAGTCATTCATTCATTCAGTCAGTGAGTCAGTCTTCAGTCAATCAGTCAGTCAGTCATTCATTCAGTCAATCAGTCAGTCAGTCAGTTAGTCAGTCAGTCAGTCGGTGTGTCAGCCAGTCATTCAGTCAGTCAGTCAATCAGTCAGTGAGTTAGTCAGTGATTCAGTCAGTCAGTCATTCAGTGAGACAATCTGTCAGTCAATCAGTCAGTCAGTGACTTAGTCTGTGAGTCAGTTAGTCAGTCAGTCAGTCAGTGAGTCAGTCAGTCAGTCAGTCATTCAGTCATTCAGTCAGTCGGTCAGTGAGTCCGTCAGTCAGTCAGTGAGTCGGTCAGTCATTCATTCATTCAGTCAGTGAGTCAGTCTTCAGTCAATCAGTCAGTCAGTCATTCATTCAGTCAGTGAGTTAGTCAGTGATTCAGTCAGTCAGTCATTCAGTGAGACAATCTGTCAGTCAATCAGTCAGTCAGTGACTCAGTCTGTGAGTCAGTCAGTCAGTCAGTCAGTCAGTGAGTCAGTCAGTCAGTCATTCAGTCAGTCGGTCAGTGAGTCCGTCAGTCAGTCATTCAGTCAGTCAGTCAGTGAGTCGTTCAGTCAGTCATTCAGTCAGTTGGTCAGTGAGTTCGTGAATAATTCAGTGTGTCATTCAGTCATATAGTCATTCATTCAGTCAGTTAGTGAGTCAGTCATTCAAACATTCAGTCCTACAGTCAGTCAGTCAGTCAATCACTCAGTCAGTGAGTCAGTCAGTCAGTCAGTCAATCCTTCAGTCAGTCAGTCAGTCAGTCAGTCAGTCATTCGTTCAGTAAATCAGTCAGTCAGTCAGTCAGTCATTCATCCAGTCAGTCAGTGAGTCAGTCCGGTAGTAAGTCAGTCAGTCAGTCATTCAGTCAGTCATTCATTCAATCGGTCATTGAGTCAGTCAGTCAGTGAGTCATTCATTCAGCCAGTCAGTCATTCAGTCAGCCAGTCTGTCAGTCAGGCATTCAGTGAGTCAGTGAGTCAGTCAGTCGAGTAATTAATCGGTGAGTGACTGTGTGATCTGTCAGAGAGTCTGGGAGGCAGTCAGTCAGACAATCAGTGAGACAGTCGGTGAATCAGTCAGTCAATCAGTCAGTCAATCACTCAGTCAGTCAATCAGTCAGTCAGTCATTCATTCAGTCAGTGGGTCAGTGAGTCAGCCATTCATTCAATGTGTCACTTAGACGTATAGTCATTCTTTCAGTCAATCAGTGAGTCAGTCAGTCAGTCTGTGAGTCAGAGAGTCAGTCTGTCGATTATTCAATCAGTGAGTGACTGTGTGATCAGCCAGAGAGTCACGGAGGCAGACAGTCAGTCATTCAGTCAGTCAGTCAGCCATTCATTCAGTCAGTCAGTCATTCATTCAGTCATTGAGTGAATGAATCAGTCAGTCAGTGAATCAATGAATCACTCGGTCAGTCAGTCAGTCAGATAATCAGTGATTCAGTCATTCAGTCAGTCAGTCAATCATTCTGTCAGTCAGTCAGTCAGTCAGCCAATCGGTCAGTGAGTCAGACAAGCAGTCACTCAGTCAGTCAGTCAGTCAGTCATTCATTCAGTCAGTGAGTCAGTCAGTCAATGATTCAGTCAATAAGGCAGTCAGTTGGTCATTGATTCAGTCAGTCTGTCAGTGAGTCAGTCAGTCAGTCAATATGTCAGCCAGTCCTTCAGTCAATCAATCAGTCAGTCAGTCAGTTAGTCAATCAGTCACTCAGTCAGTGAGTCAATCAATCAGTCAGACAGACAGTGTCTGAATGAGTGAGTGAGTGTGTGAGTGAGTGAGTGAGTGAGTGTGTGAGTGAGTGAGTGATTCAGTCAGTCAGTCAATCAATCTGTCAGTCGGTCAGAGAGTCAGTCACTCATTCAGTCAGTCAGTAAGTCTGTCCGTCAATCACTCAGTCAATCATTGAGTCATTCAGTCGGTCAATCAATCAGTGAGTCAGTCAGTGATTCACTCACTCAGTCAGTCAGTGAGACAATCTGTCATTCAATCAGTCAGTCAGTCAGTCAGTCAATCATTCAGTCAGTCAGTCAGTCAGTCAGCCAATCGGTCAGTGAGTCAGTCAAGCAGTCACTCAGTCAGTCAGTCCGTCAGTCATTCATTCAGTCAGTGAGTCAGTCAGTCAATGATTCAGTCAATAAGGCAGTCAGTTAGTCATTGATTCAGTTAGTCTGTCAGTGAGTCAGTCAGTAAGTCAATATGTCAGCCAGTCATTCAGTCAATCAATCAGTCAGTCAGTCAGTTAGTCAATCAGTCACTCAGTCAGTGAGTCAATCAATCAGTCAGACAGACAGTGTCTGAATGAGTGAGTGAGTGTGTGAGTGAGTGAGTGATTCAGTCAGTCAGTCAATCAATCTGTCAGTCGGTCAGAGAGTCAGTCACTCATTCAGTCAGTCAGTAAGTCTGTCCGTCAATCACTCAGTCAATCATTGAGTCATTCAGTCGGTCAATCAATCAGTGAGTCAGTCAGTGATTCACTCACTCAGTCAGTCAGTGAGACAATCTGTCATTCAATCAGTCAGTCAGTCAGTCAGTCAGTCAGTCAGTGAGACAATCTGGCAGTCAACCAGTCAGTCAGTGATTTATGCAGTGATTCAGCCAAGCAGTCATTCAGTCTCTCAGTCAGTCAGTCAGTCTCTCCATGAGTCAGTGATTCAGTCAATCAGTCGGTCAGTGAGTCACTCAGTCGGTCACTCAGTCACTTAGTGAGTCAGTCAATCAATCAGTCAGTCAATGAGTTAGCCAGTCAGTCAGTCAGTCACTCATTCAGTCAGTGAGTCAGTACGTCAGTCAGTCAGTGAATCATTCATTCAGGCAGTGAGTCACTCAGTCAGTCAGTCAGTCACTCAGTCATTCAGTCAGTCAAAGATTCAGTGAGGATCTCAGTCATTCATTGAGTCAAAGTGTCAGTCAGTGAGTCAGTAATGCAGTCAGTGAATCATTCATTCAGGCAGTCAGTCAGTCAGTCAATCCGTCAGTTAGTCAGTCAGGCAATGAGTAAATCAGTCGTTCAGTCAGTCAGTCAGTCAGTCTGTCAGAGAGTGAATGAATGCTTCAATCAGTGAGTCAATAAATCACTCAGTCAGTGAGTCAGTCGGATATTCAATGATTCAGTCATTCAGTCAGTCAGTCAAACCTTCAGACATTCAGACAGTCAGTCAGTCACATAATCGGCGAGTCAATAACTCAGACACTCAGTCATTCAGTCAGTCAGTGAGTCAGTCATTCTGTCAGTCAGTCAGTGAGTCAGTCAGTCAGTGGGTGAGTCAATCAGTAAGTCAGTCATTCACTCAGGGAGTCAATCAGTCAGTCAGTCATTGATTCAGTGAGTTAGTCAGTCAGTCAGTCATTCAGTCAGTCAGTCAATCAGTGATTCTGTCATGCATTCAGTGAGTGAGTCAGTCAGTCAGACAGTCAGTCAGTCACTCAGACAGTCACTCAGTCAGTCATTCAGTCAGTCAGTTATTCAGTGATTCAGCCAGTCAGTCAGTTAGTTAGTCATTGATCCAGTCATTGAGTCAGTCAGTCAGTGAGTCAGTCATTCAGTCAATCAGTCAGTCAGTTATTCACTCAGTAAGTCAGTTATTCACTCAGTGAGTCAATCCGTGAGTCAGTCAGTGATTCAGTGATTCAGTCATTCAGTCAGTCAGTCAATCGGTCAGACATACAGTCAGTCAGTCAGTCACAAATTCGTTGAGTCAATCACTCAGACACTAAGTCAGTCAGTCAGTCAGTGAGTCAGTCAGTCAGTCAGTCAGTCAGTCAGTCAGTGAGACAATCTGGCAGTCAACCAGTCAGTCAGTGATTTATGCAGTGAATCAGCCAAGGAGTCATTCAGTCTCTCAGTCAGTCAGTCATTGATTCATTGATTCAGTCAGTCTGCCAGTGAGTCAGTCATTCAGTCGGTGTGAGCCAGTCGTTCATTCAGCCAGTCAGACATTCAGTCAGTCAGTCAGTCAATCAGTCACACAGTCATTGAGTCAGTCAGTCAGTCAGTCAGTCAGTCAGTCAGTCAGTCAGTCAGTCAGTCAGTTAGTCATTCAGTAAATCAGACAGTCAGTTAGTCAGTCAGTGAGTCAGTCATTCAGTCAGTCAGTCAGTCAGTCAGTCAGTCGGTCAGTGCGTCATTCAGTCAGTCAGTGACTCGGTCAGTCATTCCTTCATTCAGTCAGTGACTCATTCATTCAATCAATCAGTCAGTCAGTCATTGATTCAATCAATCAGTCAGTCAGTCATTGAGTGATTCAGTCTTTCAGTGAGTCAATGAATCATTCATTCATTCAGTGGGTCAGTGAATGAGTGATTCAGTAAGTCATTCAGTGATTCAGTCAGTGAGTCAATCATTCATTAAGTCAGTCATTCAGACACACATTCAGTCAGTCAATCAGTCAGTCAGTCAGTCCTTCAGACAGTCAGTCCCTCAGTCAGTCAGTCATTGATTCATTGATTCAGTCAGTCTGTCAGTTAGTCAGTCAGTCTGTCAGTCGGTGTGTCAGCCAGTCATTCATTCAGTCTGTCATTCAATCAGTCAGTCAGTCAGTCAGTCATTCAGTCAGTCAGTTAGTCATTCAGCAAGTCAGTCAGACAGTCAGTCAGTCAGTCAGTCTTTCAGTCAGTCAGTCAGACTGTGAATCAGCCAGTCAGTCAGTGAGTCAGTCAGTCAATCTTTCTTCCAGTCAGTGAGTCAGTCAATCAACCAGTCAGTCAGGCAATCATTGATTCAGTCAATCAATCAGTCAGTCATTGAATGAGTCATTCAGTCAGTGAGTCAATGAATCATTCATTCATTCAGTGCTTCAGTGAATGGGTGATTCAGTCAGACAGTCAGTGAGTCAGTCAGTGAGTCAATCATTCATTGTCTCAGTCAGTCAGTCAATCAATGATTCAGTCAGTCTCTCAGTCAATCAGTGAATCAGTCAGTCAGTCAGTGAGTCAGTCATTCAGTGAGTCAATCAGTCAGTCAGACAAACAGTTTCTCAATGAGTGAGTGACTGTGTGAGTGAGTGAGAGATTCAGTCAGTCAGTCAATCAATCTGTCAGTCGGTCAGAGAGTCAGTCAGTCAGTCAGTCAGTGAGTCAGTCATTCATTCACTCAGTCATTGAGCCAGTCATTCAGTCAGTCCGTGAGTCGTTCAATCAGTCAGTCAATCAGTCTGTCCGTCAATCACTCAGTCATTCAGTGAGTCATTCAGTCGGTCAATCAGTCAGTGCTTCAGTCAGTGATTCATTCAGTCAGTCAGTCATTCAGTCCGTCTGCCGTTCATTCTGTCCGTCAGTCATTCAATAAGTGAGTCAGTCAATCAGTCAGTCATTCAATCAATCAGTCATTCAGTGAGTCAGTCAGTTTCATTCAGACAGTCACGCAGTCAGTCACTCAGTGAGTCGCTCATAAAGTCAGTGATTCAGTCATCTAGTCAGTGAGTCAGTCAGTCAGTCAGTCAGTCATTCAGTGAGTCAGTCAGTGAGTCAGACATTCAGTCATTGAGTCAGCCATTGAGATATTCAGTCATTCTCTCAGTCATTCTGTCAGTGAAACAGTTAGTCAGTCAGTGAGTCACACAGTCAGTCAGTCAGTAAGTCAGTCAGTCAGTCAGCCCGTCAGTCAATCAGAGAGTCAATGAATCCATCAGTCATTTTGTCATTCAGTCACTCAGTCAGTGAGTCAGACAGACAAACTGTCGGTCATTCAGTCAATGATTCAGTCAGTCTGTCAGTCAGTTGGTGTGTCAATCAGTCAGTCAGTCAAAGATTCAGTCAGTCTCTCAGTCAATCAGTGAGTCAGCCATTCAGTCAGTGATTCAGTTAGTCAGTCTGAAACTCAGTGAATGGATGAGTGAGTCAGTCAGACAGTCATTGAATGAGTCAGTCAGTCAGTGATTCCTTCAGTCAGACAATCAGTCAGTCAGTCAGTCATTCAGTCCGTCTGTCATTCAATCAGTGAGTCTGTCAATCAGTCAGTCAGTCAATCAGTCAGTCAGATAGTCATTCAATCAGTCAGTCAGTCAATCAGTCAGCCCTCCTGTCAGTCAGTGAGTCAATGAGTCAGTCAGTCAGTAAATCTATCAATCAATCATTCAGTCATTCAGTCAGACATTCAGTGAGTCAGTCAGTCAGTCAGTCAGTCATTGTATCAATGTGTGAATCATTCATTCATTCAGTCAGTCCGTCAATCAGTCAGTCAGTCAGTCATTCAGTCATTGATTCACACAGTCAGTCAGTCATTCAGTCAGGCAGTCAGTCAATCTGTCAGTCAATCAGAGAGTCAGTCAATCAGAGAGTCAGTCAATCCATCAATCAGTTTGTCATTCAGTCACTCAGTCAGTGAGTCAGACAGTCAATCAGTCAGTCAGTCATTCATTCATTCAGTCAGTCAGTCAGTGAGTCAATCATTCAGTCAGTCAGTCCGTCATTTTTTGATTCAGTCAGTCTGTCAGTCAGTCAGTGAGTCAGACAGTCAGTCAATCAATCAGTGAGTCAGTCAATGATTCTGTCAGTCAGTTAGTCAGTCAGTCAGTGATTCCTTCAGTCAGTCAGTCAGTCAGTCAGTCAGTCATTCAGTCCGTCTGCCATTCATTCTGTCAGTCAGTCATTCAATAAGTGAGTCAGTCAATCAGTCAGTCATTCAATCAATCAGTCATTCAGTGTGTCAGTCAGTTTCATTCAGACAGTCACGCAGTCAGTCACTCAGTGAGTCGCTCATAAAGTCAGTGATTCAGTCATCTAGTCAGTGAATCAGTCAGTCAGTCAGTCAGTCATTCAGTGAGTCAGTCAGTGAGTCAGACATTCAGTCATTGAGTCAGCCATTCAGATACTCAGTCATTCTCTCAGTCATTCTGTCAGTGAGTCAGTCAGTCAGTCAGTGAGTCACACAGTCAGTCAGTCATTCAGTCAGGCAGTCAGTCAATCTGTCAGTCAATCAGAGAGTCAGTCAATCCATCAGTCAGTTTGTCATTCAGTCACTCAGTCAGTGAGTCAGACAGTCAAACAGTCGGTCATTCAGTCAATGATTCAGTCAGTCTGTCTGTCAGTTGGTGTGTCAATCAATCAGTCAGTCACTCAGTCAATCAGTTAGTCATTGAATCAATCAGTCATTCAATCAGTCAGCCAGTCTGTCAGTCAGTGAGTCAATGAGTCAGTCAGTCAGTCAGTCAGTCAGTTATTCATTCAGTCAGTCGGTCAGTTATTCAGTGATTCAGTCACTGAATCAGTGAGTCAATTAATCAAAGAGTGAGTCAGTCAGTGAGTCAAACTTTCAGTCATTGTGTCATTCAGTCAGTCAGTCAAAAATTCAGTCAGTCTCTCAGTCAATCAGTGAGTCAGCCATTCAGTCAGTGATTCAGTCAGTCAGTCTGAAACACAGTGAATGGATGAGTGAGTCAGTCAGACAGTCATTGAATGAGTCAGTCAGTCAGTGATTCCTTCAGTCAGTCAATCAGTCAGTCAGTCAGTCAGTCAGTCATTCAGTCCGTCTGCCATTCATTCAGTCCGTCTGTCATTCAATCAGTGAGTCTGTCAATCAGTCAGTCAGTCAATCAGTCAGTCAGATAGTCATTCAATCAGTCAGTCAGTCAATCAGTCAGCCCTCCTGTCAGTCAGTGAGTCAATGAGTCAGTCAGTCAGTCAGTCAGTCAATCAGTCAGTCAGTCAGTAAATCAACCAATCAATCAGTCAGTCATTCAGTCAGACATTCAGTGAGTCAGTCAGTCAGTCAGTCACACATTCATTGCATCAATGTGTGAATCATTCATTCATTCAGTCAGTCCGTCAACCAGTCAGTCAGTCAGTCATTCAGTCATTGATTCACACAGTCAGTCAGTCATTCAGTCAGGCAGTCAGTCAATATGTCAGTCATTCATTCAGTCAGTCGGTCAGTTATTCAGTGATTCAGTCACTAAATCAGTGAGTCAATTAGTCAAAGAGTCAGTCAGTCAATGAGTCAAACTTTCAGTCATTGTGTCATTCAGTCAGTCAGTCAAAGATTCAGTCAGTCTCTCAGTCAATCAGTGAGTCAGCCATTCAGTCAGTGATTCAGTCAGTCAGTCTGAAACTCAGTGAATGGATGAGTGAGTCAGTCAGACAGTCATTGAATGAGTCAGTCAGTCAGTGATTCCTTCAGTCAGTCAATCAGTCAGTCAGTCAGTCAGTCAGTCATTCAGTCCGTCTGTCATTCAATCAGTGAGTCTGTCAATCAGTCAGTCAGTCAATCAGTCAGTCAGATAGTCATTCAATCAGTCAGTCAGTCAATCAGTCAGCCCTCCTGTCAGTCAGTGAGTCAATGAGTCAGTCAGTCAGTCAGTCAGTCAGTCAGTCAGTCAGTCATTCAGTCAGTCAGTCAGTAAATCAATCAATCAATCAGTCAGTCATTCAGTCAGACATTCAGTGAGTCAGTCAGTCAGTCAGTCAGTCATTGTATCAATGTGTGAATCATTCATTCATTCAGTCAGTCCGTCAATCAGTCAGTCAGTCAGTCATTCAGTCATTGATTCACACAGTCAGTCAGTCATTCAGTCAGGCAGTCAGTCAATCTGTCAGTCAATCAGAGAGTCAGTCAATCAGAGAGTCAGTCAATCCATCAATCAGTTTGTCATTCAGTCACTCAGTCAGTGAGTCAGACAGTCAATCAGTCAGTCAGTCATTCATTCATTCAGTCAGTCAGTCAGTGAGTCAATCATTCAGTCAGTCAGTCCGTCATTTTTTGATTCAGTCAGTCTGTCAGTCAGTCAGTGAGTCAGACAGTCAGTCAATCAATCAGTGAGTCAGTCAATGATTCTGTCAGTCAGTTAGTCAGTCAGTCAGTGATTCCTTCAGTCAGTCAGTCAGTCAGTCAGTCAGTCATTCAGTCCGTCTGCCATTCATTCTGTCAGTCAGTCATTCAATAAGTGAGTCAGTCAATCAGTCAGTCATTCAATCAATCAGTCATTCAGTGAGTCAGTCAGTTTCATTCAGACAGTCACGCAGTCAGTCACTCAGTGAGTCGCTCATAAAGTCAGTGATTCAGTCATCTAGTCAGTGAGTCAGTCAGTCAGTCAGTCAGTCATTCAGTGAGTCAGTCAGTGAGTCAGACATTCAGTCATTGAGTCAGCCATTCAGATACTCAGTCATTCTCTCAGTCATTCTGTCAGTGAGTCAGTCAGTCAGTCAGTGAGTCACACAGTCAGTCAGTCATTCAGTCAGGCAGTCAGTCATTCAGTCCGTCTGCCATTCATTCAGTCCGTCTGTCATTCAATCAGTGAGTCTGTCAATCAATCAGTCAGTCAATCAGTCAGTCAGATAGTCATTCAATCAGGCAGTCAGTCAATCATTCAGCCCTCCTGTCAGTCAGTGAGTCAATGAGTCAGTCAGTCAGTCAGTCAGTCAGTCAGTCAGTCAGTCATTCAGTCAGTCAGTCAGTAAATCAATCAATCAATCATTCAGTCATTCAGTCAGACATTCAGTGAGTCAGTCAGTCAGTCAGTCAGTCATTGTATCAATGTGTGAATCATTCATTCATTCAGTCAGTCCGTCAATCAGTCAGTCAGTCAGTCATTCAGTCATTGATTCACACAGTCAGTCAGTCATTCAGTCAGGCAGTCAGTCAATCTGTCAGTCAATCAGAGAGTCAGTCAATCCATCAGTCAGTTTGTCATTCAGTCACTCAGTCAGTGAGTCAGACAGTCAATCAGTCAGTCAGTCATTCATTCATTCAGTCAGTCAGTCAGTCAATCAGTGAGTCAGTCAGTCCGTCATTTATTGATTCAGTCAGTCTGTCAGTTAGACAGTGAGTCAGACAGTCAGTCAATCAATCAGTGAATCATTCAATCAGTCATTTAGTCAGTCAGTCAGTGATTCCTTCAGTCAGTCAGTCAGTCAGTCAGTCAATCATTCAGTCAGTCGGTCAGTCAGTCAATCAGTCAGACATTGACTCACTCACTCAATCACTCACTCGCTCACTCTTCCACTCACTCACTCACTCACTCACTCACTCACTCACTCACTCACTCACTCACTCACTCTCCCATTCACTCAGTCACTGACTCACTCAATCACTCACTCATTCATTCTGTCAGTCGGTCATTCAATCAGTGAGTCAGTCAATCAGTCAGTCATTCAATCAATCAGTCATTCAGTGAGTCAGTCAGTTTCATTCAGACAGTCACGCAGTCAGTCACTCAGTGATTCAGTCAGTGAGTCAGACATTCAGTCATTGAGTCAGCCATTCAGATACTCAGTCAGTCTCTCAGTCATTCTGTCAGTGATTCCGTCAGTCAGACAGTCAGTCAGTGAGACAATCTGTCAGTCAATCATACAGTCAGTGATTCAGTCAGTGAGTCAGTCAAGCAGTCAGTAAGTCATTCAGTCAATCAGTCAGTCAGCCACTCACTCAGTCAGTGAGTCATTCAGTCAGTCAGTCAGTCAGTCAGTGAGTCAGTCAGTCAGTCAGTCAGTCAGTGAGTCATTCAAACGGTCAATCACTCTGTGAGAGACTCAGTGCTTCAGTCATTCTGTCGGTCCGTGAGACAATCTCTCAGTTATTCATTCAGTCAGTGATTCAGTCAGTGAATCAGTCAAGCAATCAGTCAGTCAGTCGTTGATTTAGTCAGTCTGTCAGTCAGTCACTGAGTCAGGCCGTCATTCAATCAATCAGTGAATCAGTCAGTCAGTCAGTCGGTAAGACAGTCAGTCAGACAGTCAGTGATTCCTTCAGTTAGTCAGTCATTCAGTCGGTCAGTCATTCATTCAGTCAATCAGTCAATGTTTCAGTGAGTCAGTCAGTGAATCAGTCAGGCAGTGAGTCAGACAGTCAGTCAGTCAGTCAGTCAGTCAGTGAGTCAATCACTCAGATAGTCGGTGAATCAGTCAGTGTGTCAGTTAGTCAATCATTCAGGCAGAAAATCATTCAGTCAGTAAGTCTGTCAGTGAGTCAGTGGGTCAGTCAGTCAGTGATTCCTTCAGTCAGTCAGTCTATCAGTGAGTCAGACAGTCAGTCAGTCAGTCAGTCCTTCAGTGAGTCAATCAGTCAGATAATCAGTGAATCAGTCAGTCAGTCAGTCAGTCAATCAGTCAGTCAGCCACTCAGTCAGTCAGTCAGTCTGTCAGTGAATCAGTCAGTCATTGAGTCACTCATTCATTCAGTCACGCAGTCAGTCAGTCAGTCCATCTATAAGTCAGTCATTCAGTCAGTCAGTCAGTCAGTCATTCAATCATTCATTGATTCAGTCAGTCATTCAGTCAGTGAGTCAGTCAGTCATTCAGACAGTCAGTGTGTCAGTCAGTCAGTCACTCAGTGACTCAGTCAGTCAGTCAGTCAATCAGTGAATCAGTCTCTCAGTCAGTCAGTAATGCAGTCACTCAGTCCGGCAGTGATTCGTTCAGTCAGTGAGTCAGTCAATCAGATAGACAGTCAGTCATTCAGTGATTCTGTCAGTCAGTCAGTCATTCAGTCAGTCAGTCAGTCAGTCAGTCAGTCAGTCAGTCAGTCAGTCACTCAGTCAGTCAGTCAGTCAGTCAGTCAGTCAGTGAGTCATTCAAACAGTCAATCAGTCAGTGAGACAGTCATTGAGTTGGTCAGTCAATGAGTCAGTCAGTCAGTCACTCAGTCACTCAGTCAGTCAGTCAGTCAGACAGTCACTCAGTCAATCAGTCGGTCAATGATTCAGTCAGTCTCTCAGTCATTCAGGGAGTCAGTCAGTCAGTCAGTGAGTCAGTGAGTCAGTCAGTCAGTCAGTCAGTCAGTCAATCTTTCAGCCATTCAGTCCGCCAGCCAATAATTCCACCAGTCCGTCATTCATTCAGTGAGTGAATGCGTGAGTGAATGAGTCAGTCAGTGAGTCAGAGAATCTCTCGGTCAGTCTGTCAGACAGATAAACAGTGATTCAATCATTCAGTCAGACAGTCAAGCAGTCAGACATTCAGTCAGTCAGTGAGTCACATAATCGGTGAGTCAATCACTCAGTCACTCCGTCAGTGAGTCGGTCAGTGATTCAGTCAATCATTCAGTCAGTGAGTCAGTCAGCCAGTCAGACAGTCAGTGAGTCAGTCAGCCAGTCAGTCAGTCAGTCAGTCAGTCAGTGTGTCAGTCAGTGAGTCAGTCATTCTGTCAATGAGTCAGTCAGTCAGTCAATCTTTAAGTCAGTCAATCAGTGAGTCAGTCGGTGAGTCAGTGAGTCATTAAGTCAGTCAGTGAATGCGTGAGTGAATGAGTCAGTCAGTGAGTCAATGAATCACTCGGTCAGTGAGTCAGTCAGATAAACAGTGATTCATTCATTCAGTCAGACAGTCAATCAGTCAGTCATTCAGTCAGTCAGTGAGTCACATAATCGGTGAGTCAATCACTCAGTCACTCAGTCAGTGAGTCAGTGATTCAGGCAATCAGTCAGTCAGTGAGTCAGTCAGCCAGTCAGTCAGTCAGTGAGTGAGTCAGTCAGTCTGTCAGTCAGGCAGTCAGTCAGGCATTCAGTGAGTCAGTCAGTCAGTCAGTGAGGCATTCAGTCAGTCAGTGAGTCAGTCATTGAGTTAGTCAGTCAATGAGTCAGTCAGTCAGTCGCTCAGTGAGTCAGTCAGTCAGTCAGTCAGACATTCAGTCAGTCAGTCTGTTAGTCAGTGATTCAATCACTCAGTCAGTGAGTCAATCAGTCACGCAGTCAGTCAGTCGGTCAATGATTCAGTCAATCTGTCAGTCACTCAGTCAGTCAGTGATTCAGTCAGTCAGTCAGTCAGTCATTCAGTCAATCAATCAGTCAGTCAGTCAGTGAGTCAGTCAGTCAGACAGTCAGTCAGACAGTGGGTCAGTCAGTGAGTCAGTCAGTCAGTCTGTGAGTCAGTCATTGAGTTAGTCATTCAATGAGTCAGTCAGCCAATCAGTCAGTCAGTCAGTCAGTCAATGATTCAGTCAATCTCTCAGTCAATCAGTGAGTCAGTCATGCAGTCAGTGAGTCAGGCATTCAGTCTGACAATCAGTGAATGAATGAGTGAGTGATTCACACAGTCAGTGAATCAGTCAGTCATTCAGTGAGTGAGTGAGTGATTCAGTCAGTCAGTCAGTCAATCAGTCAGTCAGTCAATCAGTGAGTCAGTCAGTGAGTCAGACATTTTCACTCAGAGTTTCAAGCCGTCAGTCACTCAGTGAGTCACTCATAATGTCACTGATTCAGTCAGTCATTCAGTGAGTCAGTCAGTCAGTCAATGGATCAGTCAGTGAGTCAGTCAGTGAGTCAGTCATTCAGTCAGTGATTCAGTCAGTCAGACAGACAGTCAGTCAGTCAGTGATTCTGTCAGTCATTCAGTCAGTCAGCCATTCATTCATTCAGTCAGTCAATGAGTCAGTCAGTCAGTCAGTCAGTCAGTCAATGAGTCCGTCCGTCAGTGAATCATTCAGTCAGTGAGTCAGTCAGTCAGTCATTCAGTGAGTCAATGATTCAGACAGTCGATTATTCAATCGGTTAGTGACTGTAAGATCTGTCATCGAGTCACGGAGGCAATCAGTCAGTCGTTCATTCAGTCAGTCACGCAGTCAGTCACTCAGTGAATCACTCATAACGTCAGTGATTCAGTCAGTCATTCAGTGAGTGATTCAAGCTCTCAGTCTGTCAGTCAGTCAGTCAGTCAGTCAGTCAATGATTGAGTCAGTCTGATCGTCAGTCAGTTAGTCAGTGATTCTGTCGGTCAGTCAGTGAGTCACTAAATCACTCAGTCGTCAGTGAGTCAGTCAGTGAGTCAGTCAGTCAGTCTGTGAGTCTCTCATTGAGTTAGTCAGTCCGTGAGTCAGTCAGTCATTCAGTGAGTCAGTCAGTGAATCAGTCAGTCGGATTCAGTCAGACAGTCACGCATTCAGTCACACAGTGAGTCACACATAATGTCAGTGATTCAGTCATTCAGTTAGTGAGTCAGTCAGTCTGTCAGTCAGACATTCAGTGAGACAATCAGTGAGTCAGTCATTCGGTCGGTCATTGAGACAATCTGTCACTCAGTCAAACAATGATTCAATCAGTCAGTCAATCAGTCAGTCATTCAGTCCGTGAGGCAGTGAATCATTCAGTCAGTGAGTCAGTCATTCAGTCATTCAGCGAGTCAATGATTCAGACAGTCGATTAATCAATCAGTTGGTGACTGTTTGATCTGTCATCGAGTCACGGAGGCAATCAGTCAGCCGTTCATTCAGTCAGTCAGTCAGTCACTCAGTCAGTCAGACAGTCAGTCAGTCAGTCAGTCAGTCAGTCAGTCAGTCAACGATTAAGTCAGTCTCTCAGTCAGTCAGTCTGTTAGTCAGTGATTCAGTCACTCAGTCAGTAAGTCAATCAGTCAGTCAGTCAGTCAGTCAGTCAAATAGTCAGTCAGTCAGTCAGTCACTCAGTCGGTCACTCAGTCAGTGATTCCTTCATTCTGTCAGTCAGGCAGTCAGTCAGGCATTCAGTGAGTCAGTCAGTCAGTCATTGAGGCATTCAGTCAGTCAGTGAGTCAGTCATTGAGTTAGTCAGTCATTGAGTCAGTCAGTCAGTCGCTCAGTCACTCAGTCAGTCAGTCAGTCAGACAGTCAGTCAGTCAGTCTGTTAGTCAGTGATTCAATCACTCAGTCAGTGAGTCAATCAGTCACGCAGTCAGTCAGTCGGTCAATGATTCAGTCAATCTGTCATTCAGTCAGTCAGTCAGTGATTCATTCAGTCAGTCAGTCAGTCATTCAGTCAATCATTCAGTCAGTCAGTCAGTGAGTCAGTCAGTCAGACAGTCATTTAGACAGTGGGTCAGTCAGTGAGTCAGTCAGTCAGTCTGTGAGTCAGTCATTGAGTTAGTCATTCAATGAGTCAGTCAGCCAATCAGTCAGTCAGTCAGTCAGTCAATGATTCAGTCAATCTCTCAGTCAATCAGTGAGTCAGTCATGCAGTCAGTGAGTCAGGCATTCAGTCTGACAATCAGTGAATGAATGAGTGAGTGATTCACACAGTCAGTGAATCAGTCAGTCATTCAGTGAGTGAGTGAGTGATTCAGTCAGTCAGTCAGTCAATCAGTCAGTCAGTCAATCAGTGAGTCAGTCAGTGAGTCAGACATATTCACTCAGAGTTTCAAGCCGTCAGTCACTCAGTGATTCACTCATAATGTCACTGATTCAGTCAGTCATTCAGTGAGTTAGTCAGTCAGTCAATGGATCAGTCAGAGAGTCAGTCAGTGAGTCAGTCATTCAGTCACCGATTCAGTCAGTCAGATAGACAGTCAGTCAGTCAGTGATTCTGTCAGTCATTCAGTCAGTCAGCCATTCATTCATTCAGTCAGTCAATCAGTCAGTCAGTCAGTCAGCCAGTCAGTCAGTCAGTCAGTGAGTCATACAAACAGTCAATCAGTCAGTGAGACAGTCAGTGATTCAGTCATTCAGTCGGTCATTGAGACAATCTGTCACTCAGTCAATCATTGATTCAATCAGTCAGTCAGTCAGTCAGTGAGTCCGTCCGTCAGTGAATCATTCAGTCAGTGAGTCAGTCAGTCAGTCATTCAGTGAGTCAATGATTCAGACAGTCGATTATTCAATCGGTTGGTGACTGTAAGATCTGTCATCGAGTCACGGAGGCAATCAGTCAGTCGTTTATTCAGTCAGTCAGTCAGTCACTCAGTCAGCCAGTGAGTCAATCAGTCAGTCAATCAGTCAGTCAGTCAGTCAGTCAGTCAATCAGTCAGTGAGTCATTCAAACAGTCAATCAGTCAGTGAGACAGTCAGTGATTCAGTCATTCAGTCGGTCATTGAGACAATCTGTCACTCAGTCAATCATTGATTCAATCAGTCAGTCAATCAGTCAGTCAGTCAGTCAGTGAGGCAGTGAATCATTCAGTCAGTGAGTCAGTCATTCAGTTATTCAGCGAGTCAATGATTCAGACAGTCGATTATTCAATCAGTTGGTGACTGTTTGATCTGTCATCGAGTCACGGAGGCAATCAGTCAGCCGTTCATTCACTCAGTCAGTCAGTCACTCAGTCAGTCAGTCAGTCAGTCAGTCAGTCGGTCAACGATTCAGTCAGTCTCTCAGTCAGTCAG
Source organism: Fasciola hepatica (assembly GCA_948099385.1). Lineage (NCBI taxonomy): Eukaryota > Metazoa > Platyhelminthes > Trematoda > Plagiorchiida > Fasciolidae > Fasciola > Fasciola hepatica. Next base: position 91,213 of record CANUEZ040000173.1, read on the forward strand.
TCTGTTAGTCAGCGATTCAGTCACTCAGTCAGTCAGTCAGTCAGTCAGTCAGTCTGTCTGTCAGTGAGGCATTCAGTCAGTCAGTGAGTCAGTCATTGAGTTAGTCAGTCAATGATTCAGGCAGTCAGTCACTCAGTCACTCCGTCAGTCAGTCAGTCAGACAGTCAGTCAGTCAGTCTGTTAGTCAGTGATTCAGTCACTCAGTCAGTGAGTCAATCAGTCAGACAGTCAGTCAGTCAGTCGGTCAATGATTCAGTCAATCTGTCATTCTGTCAGTCAGTCAATGATTCAGTCAGTCTCTCAGTCAATCAGTGAGTCAGTCAGTCAGCCAGTGAGTCAGTCAGTCAGTCTGACACTCAGTGAATGAATGAGTGAGTCAGTCAAACATTCAGTGAATCAATCAGTCAGTCAGTGAGTCAGTGAGTGAGTGAGTCAGTCAGTCAGTGAGTCATTCAAACAGTCAATCAGTCAGTGAGACAGTCAGTGATTCAGTTATTCAGTCGGTCATTGAGACAATCTGTCACTCAGTCAGACAGTGATTCAGTCATTCTGTCGGTCATTGAGACAATCTGTCAATCAGTCAGTCAGTGATTCAATCAGTGACTCAGACAAGCAATCAGTCAGTCATTCAGTCAATCAGTCGGTCATTCATACAGTCAGTCAGTCAGTCAGTCAGTCCGTGAGTCAGTCAGTCATTGAATCATTCAGTCAGTCAGTCAGTCATTCAGTCAGTCAGTCAGTCAGTCAGTCAATCAGTCAGTCAGTCAGTCAGTCAGTGAGTCAATCCGTCAGTCAGTCAGTGAGTCATTCAAACAGTCAATCAGTCGGTGAGACAGTCAGTTATTCAGTCATTCAGTCGGTCATTGAGACAATTTGTCAATCAGTCAGTCAGTGATTCAATCAGTGACTCAGTCAAGCAATCAGTCAGTCATTCAGTCAATCAGTCGGTCATTCAGACAGTCAGTCAGTCAGTCAGTCAGTCAATGAGTCAGTCATTCAGTGAATTTTTCAGTCAGTCAGTCAGTCAGTCAGTCATTCAGTGAGTCAGCGATTCAGACGGTCGATTAATCAATCAGCGAGTGACTGTGTGATCTGTCATCGAGACACGGATGCAATCAGTCAGTCGTTCATTCAGTCAGTCAGTCAGTCACTCAGTCAGTCATTCATTCAGTCAGTCAGTCTGTCAGTCACTCAGTCAGTCAGTCAGTTAGGCATTCAGTCAGTCAGTGAGTCAGTCATTGAGTTGGTCAGTCAATGAGTCCGTCAGTCAGTCACTCAGTCACTCAGTCAGTCAGTCAGTCGGTCAATGATTCAGTCAGTCTGTCAGTCAATCAGTCAGTCAACGATACAGTCAGTCTACCAGTCATTCAGGGAGTCAGTCAATCAGTCAGTGAGTCAGTCAATGATTCCTTCAGTCAGTCAGTCAGTGAGTCAGTGAGTGAGTGAGTCAGTCAGTCAGTGAGTCATTCAAACAGTCAATCAGTCAGTGAGACAGTCAGTGATTCAGTCATTCAGTCGGTCATTGAGACAATCCGTCACTCAGTCAATCATTGATTCAATCAGTCAGTCAATCAGTCAGTCAGTCAGTCAGTGAGGCAGTGAATCATTCAGTCAATGAGTCAGTCATTCAGTTATTCAGCGAGTCAATGATTCAGACAGTCGATTAATCAATCAGTTGGTGACTGTTTGATCTGTCATCGAGTCACGGAGGCAATCAGTCAGCCGTTCATTCACTCAGTCAGTCAGTCACTCAGTCAGTCAGTCAGTCAGTCAGTCAGTCGGTCAACGATTCAGTCAGTCTCTCAGTCAATCAGTGAGTCAGTCAGTCAGCCAGTGAGTCAGTCAGTCAGTCTGACACTCAGTGAATGAATGAGTGAGTCAGTCAAACAGTCAGTGAATCAATCAGTCAGTCAGTGAGTCAGTGAGTGAGTGAGTCAGTCAGTCAGTGAGTCATTCAAACAGTCAATCAGTCAATGAGACAGTCAGTGATTCAGTCATTCAGTCGGTCATTGAGACAATCTGTCACTCAGTCAGACAGTGATTCAGTCATTCTGTCGGTCATTGAGACAATCTGTCAATCAGTCAGTCAGTGATTCAATCAGTGACTCAGTCAAGCAATCAGTCAGTCATTCAGTCAATCAGTCGGTCATTCAGACAGTCAGTCATTCAGTCAGTCATTCAGTCAGTCAGTCAGTCAGTCAGTCAATCAGTCAGTCAGTCAGTCAGTCAGTGAGTCAATCAGTCAGTCAGTCAGTGAGTCATTCAAACAGTCAATCAGTCGGTGAGACAGTCAGTGATTCAGTCATTCAGTCGGTCATTGAGACAATCTGTCACTCAGTCAGACAGTGATTCAGTCATTCTGTCGGTCATTGAGACAATCTGTCAATCAGTCAGTCAGTGATTCAATCAGTGACTCAGTCAAGCAATCAGTCAGTCATTCAGTTAATCAGTCGGTCATTCAGACAGTCAGTCAGTCAGTCAGTCAGTCAGTCATTCAGTGAGTCAGCGATTCAGACAGTCGATTAATCAATCAGCGAGTGACTGTGTGATCTGTCATCGAGTCACGGAGGCAATCAGTCAGTCGTTCATTCAGTCAGTCAGTCAGTCACTTAGTCAGTCAGTCAGTCAATCAGTCAGTCACTCAGTCAGTCAGTCAGTGAGTCAGTCAGTCAGTGAATCATTCAGTCAGTCAGTCAGTCAATCAGTCATTCAGTGAGTCAGCGATTCAGACAGTCGATTAATCAATCAGCGAGTGACTGTGTGATCTGTCATCGAGACACGGATGCAATCAGTTAGTCGTTCATTCAGTCAGTCAGTCAGTCACACAGTTAGTCAGTCAGTCAGTCATTCAGGCAGTCAGTCAGTCAGCGATTCAATCAGTGAGTCAGTAAATCAGTCCGTCAGTCTGTCAATGAGTCAGTCAGTCAGTCACTCAGTGAGTCAGTCAGTCATTGAGTCAGTCAGTCAGTCAATCAGGTAGTCAGTCAGTCAGTCAGTCTGTGAGTCAGTCAGTCAGTCAGTCAGTCAGTCAGTCAGTCAGTCAGTCATTCAATCAGTCATTGATTCAGTCAGTCAGTCAGTCAGTGAGTCAGTCAGTCTGTGAGTCAGTCATTCAGTCAGTCAATCAGTGAGTCAGTCAGTGAGTCAGTCACTCAGTCATTGAGTCAGTCCGTCAGATATTCAGTCAATGTCTCAGTCATTCTCTCAGTCAGTCAGTCAGTCGGTCGGATAGTCATTCATTCAGTCAGTCAGTCAATATTTCAGTGAATCATTCAGTGAGTCAGTCAGTCAGTCAGTGAGTCATTCAAACATTCAATCAGTCCGTGAGACTGTCAGTGATTCAGTCATTCAGTCGTTCATTGACACAATCTCTCACTCAGTCAGCCACTCAGTCAGTCAGTAATTCAGTCTGTCAATGAGTCCGTGAGTCAGTCAATCAGAGAGTCAGTCAGTCATTGAGTCAGTCAGTCAGTCACTGAGTCAGTCAGCCACTCAGTCAGTCAGGCATTCAGTCTGTCAATGAGTCAGTCATTCAATCAGTCATTGATTCAGTCAGTCAATCAGTCAGTGAGTCAGTCAGTCAGTCAATCTTTCAGTCATTCAGTCCGCCAGCCAATAGTTCCACCAGTCAGTCATTCAGTCAGTCAGTGAATGCGTTAGTGAATGAGTCAATCAGTGATTCAATGAATCACTCGGTCAGTCAGTCAGTCAGATAAGCAGTGATTCAATCATTCAGTCAGACAGTCAATCAGACAGACATTCAGTCAGTCAGTGAGTCACATAATCGTGGAGTCAATCACTCAGTCACTCAGTCAGTGAGTCAGTCAGTGAGTCAGTCAGTCTGTCAGTAAGTCAGTCAGCCAGTCAGTCAGCCAGTGACTCAGTCAGCCAGTCAGTCAGTCAGTGGTTCAGTCAGTGAGTCAGTCATTGAGTCAGTCAGTCAATCAGTGAGTCAGTCAGTGAGTCAGTCAGTCAGTCAGTCAGTCAGTCAGTGAGTCAGTCAGTCAGTGATTCGGTCAGTGAGTCCCTCATTCAGTCAATGGGTCAGTCAGTCAGTCAGTCAGTCAGTCAGTCAGTCAATCATTCAGTCAGTCAATCAGTCAGTCAGTCATTCAATCAGTCATTGACTCAGTCAGTCAGTCAGTCAGTGAGTCAGTCAGTCAGTCAGTGAGTCAGTCAGTCAGACAGTCAGTGAGCCAGTCAGTGATTCTCTCAGTCAGTCAGTCAGTCAGACATTCAGTCATTCATTCAGATATTCATTGATTCAATCACTCATTCAGTAAGTCATTCAATCGGACAGTCATACAGTCAGTTGGTCAATGATTCAGTCAGTCTCTCAGTCAATCAGTGAGTTAGGCAGTCAGTCAGTGAGGCAGTCAATAAATTTGACACTCAGTGAATGAATGAGTGAGTGAGTCAGACAGTCAGTGAATCAGTCAGTCAGTCTGCCAGTCAATCAGTGAGTCAGTCAGTCAATCATTCATTCAGTCAGTCAGTCAATCACTCAGTCAGTCACACAGTCAGTCGGTCAGTCGATGATTCTGTCAGTCATTCAGTGAGTCAGTCAGTCATTCATTCAGTCAGTTAGTCAGTCATTCAGTGAGTCAATCAGTCAGTCAGTCATTCAGTCACCGATTCAGTCAGTCAGTCAGTGAGTCTTTCAGTGAGTCAGTCAGTGAGTCAGTGAGTCAGTCAGTGAGTCAGTCAATGTGTCAGTCAGTCTTTTAGTGAGTCAGTCAGTCAGTCAGTCAGTCATTCATTCAGTCAGTCAGTCAGTCAGTCAGTGATTCTGTCAGTCATTCAGTGAGTCAGTCAGTCAGTCATTCAGTCAGTTAGTCAGTCATTCAGTGAGTCAATCAGTCAGTCAGTCATTCAGTCACCGATTCAGTCAGTCAGTCAGTGAGTCGCTCGTAAAGTCAGTGATTCATTCAGTCATTGAGTGAGTGAGTCAGTCAGTCAGTCGGTCATTCATTCAGTCAGTCATTCAGTTAATCAGCCAGTCAATCAGTCAGTCAGTCAGTCAGTGAGTCAGTCACTCAGTCAGTGAATCAATCAGTCACTCAGTCAGCCAGTCGTTCAGTCAGTGAGTCAGTCAATGAGTCAGTCAGGCAGTCAGTCAAACAGTCAGTCAGTCAATCATTCAGTCAATCAGTGATTCAGTCGGTGAGTCAGTGAGTCATTAATTCAGTCAGTCACTGAGTCAGTCATTCAATCAATGAGTCAGTCAGTGTGTCAATAATTCAGTTTCATTCTGAAACTCAGGCATTCAGTCCCCCGGTGCGTCACTCATAATGTCAGTGTTTCAGTCATTCATTCAGTGAGTGAGACAGTCATTCAGTGAGACATTTAGACAGTCAGTCAGTGAGTCACTCAGTGAGTCAGTCAGTCAGTGAGTCATTCACACAGTCAATCATTCAGTGAGTCAGTCAGTGAGTCAGTCATTCAGTCATTGAGTCGGTCCGTCAAATAGTCAGTCAATTTCACAGTCATTCTCTCAGTCAGTCAGTCAGTCAGTCAGTCGGTCAGTCATTCATTCAGTCAGTCAGTCAATATTTCAGTGAGTCAGTCAATGAGTCAGTCAGTCAATGAGTCAGTCAGTCATTCAGTGAGTCATTCAAACATTCAATCAGTCACTGAGACTGTCAGTGATTCAGTCATCCAGTCGTTCATTGACACAATCTGTCACTCAGTCAGTCAGTCATTCAGTCAGTCAGTCAGTCAGTGAGTCAGTCAGTCAAAGAGTCAGTCAGTCAGTGATTCAGTCAGTCAGTCATTGAGTGAGTCATTCATACAGTCATTCAGTCAGCCACTCAGTCAGTCAGTAATTCAGTCTGTCAATGAGTCCGTGAGTCAGTCAATCAGAGAGTCAGTCAGTCATTGAGTCAGTCAGTCAGTCAATCAGGCAGTCAGTCAGTCACTCAGTCAGTGAGTCAGTCAGTCAGTGAGTCATTCACACAGTCAATCAGTCAGTGAGACAGTCAGTGATTCATTCATTCAGTCGGTCATTGAGACAACCTGTCACTCAGTCAGTCAGTAATTGAGTCCTTGACTCAGTCAAGCAATCAGTCAGTCATTCAGTCAATCAGTCAGTCAGTCACTCAGTTAGTCAGTCAGTCTGTCAGTCAGTGAGTCAGTCAGTCAGAGAATCATTCAGTCAGTGAGTCAGTCAGTCAGTCATTCAGTGGGTCAGTGATTCAGACAGTCGAATAATCAATCAGTGAGTGACTGTGTGATCTGTCATCGAGTCACGGATGCAATCAGTCAGTCGTTCATTCAGTCAGTCAGTCAGTCAATCATTCAGTCAATCAGTCAGTCAGTCATTCAGTCACTCAGTCAGTGAGTCAGTCAGTCAGTCATTCAATCACTCAGTCAATCAGTGATTCTTTCAGTCAGTCAGTCAATCAGTCAGTGATTCAATCAGTGAGTCAGTCAATCAGTCCGTCAGACAGTCATTGAGTCAGTCAAGCAATCAGTCAGTCAATCAGTGAGTCAGTCAGTGAGTCAGTCATTCAGTCATTGAGTCGGTCCGTCAAATAGTCAGTCAATTTCACAGTCATTCTCTCAGTCAGTCAGTCAGTCAGTCAGTCGGTCAGTCATTCATTCAGTCAGTCAGTCAATATTTCAGTGAGTCAGTCAATGAGTCAGTCAGTCAATGAGTCAGTCAGTCAGTCAGTGAGTCATTCAAACATTCAATCAGTCACTGAGACTGTCAGTGATTCAGTCATCCAGTCGTTCATTGACACAATCTGTCACTCAGTCAGTCAGTCATTCAGTCAGTCAGTCAGTCAGTGAGTCAGTCAGTCAAAGAGTCAGTCAGTCAGTGATTCAGTCAGTCAGTCATTGAGTGAGTCATTCATACAGTCATTCAGTCAGCCACTCAGTCAGTCAGTAATTCAGTCTGTCAATGAGTCCGTGAGTCAGTCAATCAGAGAGTCAGTCAGTCATTGAGTCAGTCAGTCAGTCAATCAGGCAGTCAGTCAGTCACTCAGTCAGTGAGTCAGTCAGTCAGTGAGTCATTCACACAGTCAATCAGTCAGTGAGACAGTCAGTGATTCATTCATTCAGTCGGTCATTGAGACAACCTGTCACTCAGTCAGTCAGTAATTGAGTCCTTGACTCAGTCAAGCAATCAGTCAGTCATTCAGTCAATCAGTCAGTCAGTCACTCAGTTAGTCAGTCAGTCTGTCAGTCAGTGAGTCAGTCAGTCAGAGAATCATTCAGTCAGTGAGTCAGTCAGTCAGTCATTCAGTGGGTCAGTGATTCAGACAGTCGAATAATCAATCAGTGAGTGACTGTGTGATCTGTCATCGAGTCACGGATGCAATCAGTCAGTCGTTCATTCAGTCAGTCAGTCAGTCAATCATTCAGTCAATCAGTCAGTCAGTCATTCAGTCACTCAGTCAGTGAGTCAGTCAGTCAGTCATTCAATCACTCAGTCAATCAGTGATTCTTTCAGTCAGTCAGTCAATCAGTCAGTGATTCAATCAGTGAGTCAGTCAATCAGTCCGTCAGACAGTCATTGAGTCAGTCAAGCAATCAGTCAGTCAATCAGTGAGTCAGTCAGTGAGTCAGTCATTCAGTCATTGAGTCGGTCCGTCAAATAGTCAGTCAATTTCACAGTCATTCTCTCAGTCAGTCAGTCAGTCAGTCAGTCGGTCAGTCATTCATTCAGTCAGTCAGTCAATATTTCAGTGAGTCAGTCAATGAGTCAGTCAGTCAATGAGTCAGTCAGTCAGTCAGTGAGTCATTCAAACATTCAATCAGTCACTGAGACTCTCAGTGATTCAGTCATCCAGTCGTTCATTGACACAATCTGTCACTCAGTCAGCCACTCAGTCAGTCAGTAATTCAATCTGTCAATGAGTCCGTGAGTCAGTCAATCAGAGAGTCAGTCAGTCATTGAGTCAGTCAGTCAGTCAATCAGGCAGTCAGTCAGTCACTCAGTCAGTGAGTCAGTCAGTCAGTGAGTCATTCACACAGTCAATCAGTCAGTGAGACAGTCAGTGATTCATTCATTCAGTCGGTCATTGAGACAACCTGTCACTCAGTCAGTCAGTAATTGAGTCCTTGACTCAGTCAAGCAATCAGTCAGTCATTCAGTCAATCAGTCAGTCAGTCACTCAGTTAGTCAGTCAGTCTGTCAGTCAGTGAGTCAGTCAGTCAGAGAATCATTCAGTCAGTGAGTCAGTCAGTCAGTCATTCAGTGGGTCAGTGATTCAGACAGTCGAATAATCAATCAGTGAGTGACTGTGTGATCTGTCATCGAGACACGGATGCAATCAGTCAGTCGTTCATTCAGTCAGTCAGTCAGTCAATCATTCAGTCAATCCGTCAGTCAGTCATTCAGTCACTCAGTCAGTGAGTCAGTCAGTCAGTCATTCAATCACTCAGTCAATCAGTGATTCTTTCAGTCAGTCAGTCAATCAGTCAGTGATTCAATCAGTGAGTCAGTCAATCAGTCCGTCAGACAGTCATTGAGTCAGTCAAGCAATCAGTCAGTCAATCAGTGAGTCAGTCAGTGAGTCAGTCATTCAGTCATTGAGTCGGTCCGTCAAATAGTCAGTCAATTTCACAGTCATTCTCTCAGTCAGTCAGTCAGTCAGTCAGTCGGTCAGTCATTCATTCAGTCAGTCAGTCAATATTTCAGTGAGTCAGTCAATGAGTCAGTCAGTCAATGAGTCAGTCAGTCAGTCAGTGAGTCATTCAAACATTCAATCAGTCACTGAGACTCTCAGTGATTCAGTCATCCAGTCGTTCATTGACACAATCTGTCACTCAGTCAGCCACTCAGTCAGTCAGTAATTCAGTCTGTCAATGAGTCCGTGAGTCAGTCAATCAGAGAGTCAGTCAGTCATTGAGTCAGTCAGTCAGTCAATCAGGCAGTCAGTCAGTCACTCAGTCAGTGAGTCACTCAGTCAGTCATTCAGGCAGTCAGTCAGTCAGTGATTCCTTCAGTCAGTCAGCCACTCAGTCAGTCAGTCAGTCAGTCAGTCAGTCAGTCAGCCAGTCAGTCAGTCGGTGGTTCAGTCAGTGAGTCAGTCATTGAGTCAGTCAGTCAGTCAGTGAGTCAGTCAGTGAGTCAGTCAGTCAGTCAGTCAGTCACTCGGTGAGTCAGTCAGCCAGTGAGTCAGTCAGTGAGTCCCTCAATCAGTCAATGAGTCAGTCAGTCAGTCAGTCAGTCAGTCAGTCAATCAGTCAGTCAGTCAATCAGTGAGTCAGTCGGTGAGTCAGTGAGTCATTAAGTCAGTCAGTCACTGAGTCAGTCTGTCAGTCAGTGAACCAGTCAGTGTGTCAGTAAGTCAGTTTCGGTCAGACAGTCACGCAGTCATTCACTCATTGTGTCACTCATGAAGTCAGTGATTCAATCAGTGATTCAGTGAGTGAGTCGGTCAGTCAGTCAGACATTCAGTGAGTCAGTCAGTGAGTCAGTCATTCAGTCATTGATTCAGTCAATCCGATAGTCAGTCAGTCAGTCAGTGATTCTGTCAGTCAGTCAGTCAGTCAGTCATTCAGACTGTGAGTCAGTCATTGAGTCAGACAGTCAGACAGTCAGTCATTCAAACGGTCAATCAGTCATTCAGTGAGTCAATCAGTCAGTCACTCAGTCAGTCATTCATTCAGTCAGTCAGTCAGTCATTCAGTGAATCAATCATTCAGTCAGTCAGTCAGTCAGTGAGTCAGTTTATCAGTCAGTGTGTCATTCAAACGGTCAATCATTCTGTGAGACATTCAGTGATTCATTGATTCAGTCGGTCATTGAGACAACCTGTCAATCAGTCAGCCAGTCATTCAGTCAATCAGTCAATCAGTCACTCAGTCAGTCAGTCAGTCAGTGAGTCAGTCAGTCAGTGAGTCAGTCAGTCAGTGAGTCAGTCAGTCAATCAGTGAGTCAGTCAGTGATTCAGACAGTCGATTGATCAATCAGTGAGTGACTGTGTGATCTGTCATCGAGTCACGGAGGCAATCAGTCAGTCGTTCATTCAGTCAGTCAGTCAGTCACTCAGTCAGTCAGTCAGTCAGTCAGTCAGTCAGTCAGTCATTCAGTCAGTCAGTCAGTCAGTCAGACAGTCAGTTTGTCAGTGAGTCATTCAGTCAGTCAGTCAGTCAGTGAGTCATTCACACAGTCAGTCAGTCAGTGAGACAGTCGGTGATTCTTTCATTCAGTCGGTCATTGAGACAACCTGTCACTCAGTCAGTCAGTGATTCAGTCATTGAGTCAGTCAAGCAATCAGTCAGTCATTCAGTAAATCAGTCAGTCAGTCACTCAGTCAGGGAGTCAGTCAGTCAGCCAGTCAATGAGTCAGTCAGTCAGTGATTCTGTCAGTCAGTGAGTCGGTCAGTTAGGCATTCAGTCAGTCAATCAGTCAGTCAGTCACTGAGACATTCAGTCAGTGAGGGATTCCTTCAGTCATTCAGTCAGTCACTCAGTCAGTCTCTCCGTCTGCCATTCATTCAGTCAGTCATTGATTGAATCAGTGAGTCAGTGAGTCAATCAGTCCGTCAGTCAGTCATTGAGTCAGTCAGTCAGTCAGTCCATCAGTGAGTCAGTCAGTGAATCATTCATTCATCATTGAGTCAGTCAGTCAGAAAGTCAGTCATTTTCTCAGTCATTCCCTCAGTCAGTCAGTCAGTCAGTCGGTCCGTCATTCATTCAGTCAGTCAGTCAATCTTTCAGTGATTCAGTCAGTGAGTCAGTCAGTCAATGAGTCAGTCAGTCAATCAGTGCATCATTCAAACAATCAATCAGTCAGTCAGTCTCTCAGTCATTCAGTCATTCATTCAGTCAGTCAGTCAGTCACGCAGTCAGTCAGTCAGTGAATCATTCAGTCAGTAAATCATTCAGTCAGTCATTGATTCATTCAGTGCATCTGCCATTCATTCAGTCAGTCAGTGATGCAATCAGTGAGTCAGTCAATCAGTCAGTCAGTCAGTCAGTCAGTCAGTCAATGAGTTAGTCAGTCATTTTCAGTAAGAGAGTCACGCAGTCAGTCACTCAGTGAGTCACGCCTAAAATCAGTGATTCAGTCATTCAGTCAGTGAGTCAGTCTGTCAGTCAGTCATTCAGTGAGTCACTGATTCAGTCAGTCGATTAATCAATCAGTGAGTGACTGTGTGATCTGACATCGAGTCACGGAGCCATTCAATCAGTCATTCATTCAGTCAGACATTCAGTGAGTCAGTCAGTCAGCCAGTCATTCAGCCAGTCAGTGAGTCAGTCAGTCAGAGAGTCAGTGATTCAGTCATTCCGGCAATCAGTCACTCAGTCAGTCAGTCAGAAACTCAGTCAGTCAGTCAGTCAGTCTCTCAGTGATTCAGTGTGTCAGTCAGTCAGTGAGTCATTCAGTCATTGAGTCAGTCAGTCAGTCAATCAGGCAGTCATTCATTCAGTCAGTCTGTGAGTCAGTCAGTCAGTCAGTCAGACAGTCAGTCAGTCATTCAGATATTCAGTGATTCAATCACTCAGTCAGTTAGTCAATCAATCTGACAGTCAGTCAGTCAGTCGATCAATGAATCAGTCAGTCTGTCAGTCAGTCAATCAGTCAATGATTCAGTCAGTCCCTCAGTCAATCAGGTAGTCAGTCAGTCAGTCAGTCAATCAGTCAGTCAATCTGACACTCAGTGAATGAATGAGAGAGTGAGTCAGACAGTCAGTGAATCAGTCAGTCAGTCAGTGAGTCAGTTAGTGAGTCAGTCATTCAGTCAGTCAGTCAATCTTTCAGTCTTTCAGTCCGCCACCCAATAATTCCACCAGTCAGTCATTCTGTCAGTCAGTGAATGCGTTAGTGAATGATTCACTCAGTGAGTCAATGAATCACTCGGTCAGTCAGTCAGTCAGATAAACAGTGATTCAATCATTCACTCAGACAGTGAATCAGACAGACATTCAGTCACTCAGTGAGTCACATAACCGGTGAGTAAATCATCCAGTCACTCAGTCAGTCAGTCAGTGATTCACTCAGTCTGTCAGTGAGTCAGTCAGCCAGTCAGTCAGTCAGTCAGTCATTCATTGAGTCAGTCAGTGAGTCAGTCATTCAGTTATTGAGTCAGTCAGTCAGATAGTCAGTCATACTTTCAGTCATTCTCTCAGTCAGTCACTGAGTCATTCAGACAGTCATTCACTCATTCAGTCAGTCAGTCAGTCATACGGATAGACATTCAGTCAGTCAGTCAGTTAGTCAGTCAGTGAGTCAAACATTCAGACAGTCAGTGAGTGAGTCAGTGAGTAAGTCAGTCAGTCACTGAGGCGTTCAGTCAGTCAGTCAGTCTGACGCTCAGTGAATGAATGATTCAGTCAGTCAGGCAGTCAGTGTCTGAATGAGTGAGTGAGTGTGTGATTGAGTGAGTGATTCCGTCAGTCAGTCAGTCAACCTGTCAGTCGGTCAGAGTTTCAGACAGTAAGACAGTCAGCCAGTCAGTCATTCATTCAATCGGTCATTGAGTCAGTCAGTCAGAGAGTCAGTGAGTCAGTCAAGCAGTCAGTCAGTCATTCATTCAGTCAGTCAGTCAGTCATTCAGTCAGTCAGTCAGCCAGTCAGCCAGTCAGTGAGTCAGTCAGTCATTGAGTCAGTCAGTGAGTAACTCAGGCAGTCAGGTAGTCAGTCAGTCAATCAGTCAGTCAGTCATTCAGTCAGTCAGTCAGCCAGTCAGCCAGTCAGTGAGTAAGTCAGTGAGTCAGTCAGTGAGTCAGTCAGGCAGTCAGTCAATCAGTCAGTCAGTGATTCAGTCAGTGAGTCAGTCAAGCAGTCAGTCAGTCATTCAGTCAATCAGTCAGTCAGTCATTCAGTCAGTCAGTCAGCCAGTCAGCCAGTCAGTGAGTCAGTCATTCATTGAGTCAGTCAGTGAGTCATTCAGGCAGTCAGGCAGTCAGTCAGTCAGACAGTCAGTCAGTCAGTCAGTCACTCAGTGAGGCATTCAGTCAGTCAGTGAGTCAGTGAATGAGTTAGTCATTCAGTGAGTCAGTCAGCCAGTCAGTCAGTCAGTCAGTCAGTCAGTCAGTCGGTCAATGTTTCAGTCAGTCTGTCAGTCAGTCAGTCAGTCAATGATTCAGTCAGTCTCTCAGTGCATCAGTGAGTCAGTCAGTCAGTCAGTGAGTCAGCCAGTCAGTCAGACACTCAGTGAATGAATGAGTGAGTCAGTCAATCAGTCTGTCCGTCAATCACTCAGTCAATCAATGGGTCATTCAGTCAGTCAATCAGTCAGTGAGTCAGTCAGTGATTCAGACAATCAGTCAGTCAGTGAGACAACCTTTCAGTCAATAAGTCAGTCAGTGATTCAGTCAGGGAGTCAGTCAATCAGTCAGTCAGTCATTCAGTCAATCAGTCAGTCAGTCATTCAGTCAGTCAGTCAGCCAGTCAGCCAGTCAGTGAGTCAGTCAGTCATTGAGTCAGTCAGTGATTCATTCAGGCAGTCAGGCAGTCAGTCAGTCAGTCAGTCAGTCAGTCACTCAGTGAGGCATTCATCAGTCAGTGAGTCAGTCAATGAGTTAGTCATTCAGTGAGTCAGTCAGTCAGTCAGTCAGTCAGTCAGTCAGTCAATCCGACAGTCAGAGTGTCAGTCAGTCATTCAGTTATTCAGTGATTCAGTCACTCAGTCAGTGATTCAAACAATCAGACAGTCAGTCAGTCAGTCGGTCAATGATTCATTCAGTCTGTCAGTCAGTCAGTCAGTCAGTCAATGATTCAGTCAGTCTCTCAGTCAATCAGTGAGTCAGTCAGTCAGTCAAAGAGTCAGCCAGTCAGTCTGACACTCAGTTAATGAATGAGTGAGTCAGTCAGACAGTCAGTGAAT
>CANUEZ040000173.1:107500-120000 GCA_948099385.1 Fasciola hepatica
TGAGTCATACAGTGAGTCAGTGATTCAGACAGTCGATTAATCAATCAGTGAGTGACTGTGTGATCTGTCATCGAGTCACGGAGGCAATCAGTCAGTGAGTCAGTCAAGCAGTCATTCAGTCATTCAGGCTGTCATTCGGTCGTTCATTCAGTCAGTCAGTCACTCAGGCAGCCATTCATTCAATCACTCAGTCAGTCACTCATTCAGTCAGTCAGTTTGTCGGTCAGCGAGCCAGTCATTCAATCAGTCAATCACTCAGACAGTGTGTCAGTCAGACAGACAGTCAGTCAGTCCGTTTGTCAGTGATTCAGTCACTCAGTCAGTGAGTCAATCAGTTAGACTCTCAGTCAGTCAGTCGGACAATGATTCATTCACTCTGTCAGTCAGTCAGTGAGTCAGTGAGTCAGTCAGTCAATCAATAAGTCAGTCAGTCAGATAAACAGTGATTCAATCATTCAGTCAGACATTCAGTCAGTCAGTGAGTCACATAATCGGTGAGTCAATCACTCAGTCACTCAGTCAGTGAATCAGTCAGTGAGTCAGTCAGTCTCTCAGTGAGTCAGTCAGCCAGTCATTCAGTGAGTCAGTCAGTCAGTAAATCAGTCAGTGAGTCAGTCAATGATTCAGTCAATCAGTCAGTCAGTGAGACAATCTGTCAGCCAATCAGTCAGTCAGTGATTCAGTCAGTGAGTCAGTCAAGCAGTCAGTCAGTCATTCAGTCAATCAGACAGTCAGTCACTCAGTCAGTCAGTCAGTCGTACATTCAGTCAGTCAGTCATTCAGTCATTCATTCAATCAGTCAGTCAGTCACTCACTCAGTCAGTCAGTCAGTCAGTCAGTCTGTCACTCAGTCAGTCAGTCAGTTAGTCAGTGATTCAGTCACTCATTCAGTGAGTCAATCAATCAGACAATCAGTCAGTCAGTCGGTCAATGATTCAGTCAGTCTCACAGTCAGTCAGTCAGTCAATGACTCAGTCAGTCTCTCAGTCAATCAGTGTGTCAGTCAGTCAGTCAGTGAGTCAGTCAGTCAGTCTTACACTCAGTGAATGAATGAGTGAGTCAGTCAGACAGTCAGTGAATCAGTCAGTCAGTCAGTGATTCATTCATTCAGTCAGTCAGTCAGTCATTCAGTCAGTCAATCTCTCGGTCATTCAGTCCGCCAGCCAATAATTCAACCAGTCAGTCATTCAGTCAGTCAGTGAATGCGTGAGTGAATGATTCACTCAGTGAGTCAATGAATCACTCGGTCAGTGAGTCAGTCAGATAAACAGTGATTCATTCATTCAGTCAGACAGTCAATCAGACAGACATTCAGTCAGTCATTGAGTCACATAATCGGTGAGTCAATCACTCAGTCAGTATGTCAGTGAGTCAGACAGCCCGTCAGTCAGTCAATGAGTCAGTCATTCAGAGATCCAGTCAATCATTCAGTCGATCGGTGAGTCAGTGATTCATTAAGTCAGTCAGTGAGTCAGTCAGTCAGTCAGTGAGTCAGTCAAAGATTCAGTCAGACAGTTTCAGTCAGACAGTCACGCAGTCATTCACTCAGTGAGTCACTCAAAAAGTCAGTGATTCAGTCAGTCATTCAGTGAGTCAGTCAGTCAGTTAGTTATTCAGTCAGTGATTCTTTCAGTCAGTCATTCAGTCAGCCAGTCAGTCATTCATTCAGTCCGTCTGCCATTCATTCAGTCAGTAAATCAGCCTGTCAGTCAGTCAGTGAGTCAGTCAGTCAGTCAGCGAGTCATTCTAAGGGTCAATCAGTCAGTGACACAGTCAGTGATTCAATCATTCAGTCGGTCATTGAGACAACCTGTCACTCAGTCAGTCAGTGATTCAGTCAATCTCTCTGTCAATCAGTGAGTCAGTCAGTCATTCAGTCAATCAGTCAGTCAGTCAATCAGTCGGTCAGTCAGTCAGTCAGTCAGTCAATCAGTCAGTCAGTGAATCAGTCAGTCAGTCAGTCAGTCATTCAGTGAGTCACTGATTCAGACAGTCGATTAATCAATCAGTTAGTGACTGTGTGATCTGTCATCGAGTCACG
This sequence comes from Fasciola hepatica, assembly GCA_948099385.1. Lineage (NCBI taxonomy): Eukaryota > Metazoa > Platyhelminthes > Trematoda > Plagiorchiida > Fasciolidae > Fasciola > Fasciola hepatica. Next base: position 109,542 of record CANUEZ040000173.1, read on the forward strand.
GAGGCAATCAGTCAGTCGTTCATTCAGTCAGTCAGTCAGTCAGTCAGTCAATCAGGCTGTCCGTGAATCACTCAATCAGTCAGTGAGTCATTCAGTCAGTCAATCAGTCAGTCAGTCAGTCATTCATTCAGTGAGTCAGTCAGTGAGTCAGTCAGTCAGTCAGTAATTCAGTCAGTCAGATATTCAGTCAGTCAGTCAGTGATTCTCTCCGACAGTCAGTCATTCAGTCAGTCAGTCAGTCAGTCAGTCAGTCAGTCAGTCAGTCAGTGAGTCAATCTGCGGGACAGTCAGTGAGTCATTTATTCATTCATTCAGTCAGTCAGTCATTCAGTCAGTCAATCTGTGAGTCAGTCAGTCAGTGGTTCAGTCAGTCAGTCAGTGAGTCATTCACACAGTCAATCAGTCAGTGAGACAGTCAGTGATTCATTCATTCAGTCGGTCATTGAGACAACCTTTCACTCGGGCAGCCAGTGGTTCAGTCAGTGACTCATTCAAGCAATCAGTCAGTCATTCAGTCAATCAGTCAGTCAGTCACTCAGTCAGTCAGTCAATGAGTCAATCTGTCAGTCAGTCAGTCAGTGAGTCAGTCAGTCAGTCAGTCAGTGAGGCAATAAGTCAGTGAATCAGTCAGTCAGTCATTCAGTGAGTCACTCATTCAGACAGTCGATTAATCAATCAGTGAGTGACTGTGTGATCTGTCATCGAGTCACGGAGGCAATCAGTCAGTCGTTCATTCATTCAGTCAGTCAGTCATTCAGTCAGTCAATCTGTGAGTCAGTCAGTCAGTGGTTCAGTCAGTCAGTCAGTGAGTCATTCACACAGTCAATCAGTCAGTGAGACAGTCAGTGATTCATTCATTCAGTCGGTCATTGAGACAACCTTTCACTCGGGCAGCCAGTGGTTCAGTCAGTGACTCATTCAAGCAATCAGTCAGTCATTCAGTCAATCAGTCAGTCAGTCACTCAGTCAGTCAGTCACTCAGTGAGGCATTCATCAGTCAGTGAGTCAGTCAATGAGTTAGTCATTCAGTGAGTCAGTCAGTCAGTCAGTCAGTCAGTCAGTCAGTCAATCCGACAGTCAGAGTGTCAGTCAGTCATTCAGTTATTCAGTGATTCAGTCACTCAGTCAGTGATTCAAACAATCAGACAGTCAGTCAGTCAGTCGGTCAATGATTCATTCAGTCTGTCAGTCAGTCAGTCAGTCAGTCAATGATTCAGTCAGTCTCTCAGTCAATCAGTGAGTCAGTCAGTCAGTCAGTGAGTCAGCCAGTCAGTCTGACACTCAGTGAATGAATGAGTGAGTCAGTCAGACAGTCAGTGAATCAGTCAGTCAATCAATGAGTCAAATAAACAGTGATTCAATCATTCAGTCAGACGGTCAATCAGTCAGACATTCAGTCAGTCAGTGAGTCATATAATCGGTGAGTGAATCACTCAGTCACTCAGTCAGTGAGACAGTCAGGGAGTCAGTCAGTCTGTCAGTGAGTCAGTGAGCCAGTCAGTCAGTCAGTGATTCTGTCAGTCAGTCAGCCAGTCAGTCTTTCATTCAGTCAATCAGTCAGTCACTCACTCAGTCAGTGAGACAGTCAGTCAGTCAGTCAGTGAGTCAGTCAGTGAGTCATACAGTGAGTCAGTGATTCAGACAGTCGATTAATCAATCAGTGAGTGACTGTGTGATCTGTCATCGAGTCACGGAGGCAATCAGTCAGTGAGTCAGTCAAGCAGTCATTCAGTCATTCAGGCTGTCATTCGGTCGTTCATTCAGTCAGTCAGTCACTCAGGCAGCCATTCATTCAATCACTCAGTCAGTCACTCATTCAGTCAGTCAGTTTGTCGGTCAGCGAGCCAGTCATTCAATCAGTCAATCACTCAGACAGTGTGTCAGTCAGACAGACAGTCAGTCAGTCCGTTTGTCAGTGATTCAGTCACTCAGTCAGTGAGTCAATCAGTTAGACTCTCAGTCAGTCAGTCGGACAATGATTCATTCACTCTGTCAGTCAGTCAGTGAGTCAGTGAGTCAGTCAGTCAATCAATAAGTCAGTCAGTCAGATAAACAGTGATTCAATCATTCAGTCAGACATTCAGTCAGTCAGTGAGTCACATAATCGGTGAGTCAATCACTCAGTCACTCAGTCAGTGAATCAGTCAGTGAGTCAGTCAGTCTCTCAGTGAGTCAGTCAGCCAGTCATTCAGTGAGTCAGTCAGTCAGTAAATCAGTCAGTGAGTCAGTCAATGATTCAGTCAATCAGTCAGTCAGTGAGACAATCTGTCAGCCAATCAGTCAGTCAGTGATTCAGTCAGTGAGTCAGTCAAGCAGTCAGTCAGTCATTCAGTCAATCAGACAGTCAGTCACTCAGTCAGTCAGTCAGTCGTACATTCAGTCAGTCAGTCATTCAGTCATTCATTCAATCAGTCAGTCAGTCACTCACTCAGTCAGTCAGTCAGTCAGTCAGTCTGTCACTCAGTCAGTCAGTCAGTTAGTCAGTGATTCAGTCACTCATTCAGTGAGTCAATCAATCAGACAATCAGTCAGTCAGTCGGTCAATGATTCAGTCAGTCTCACAGTCAGTCAGTCAGTCAATGACTCAGTCAGTCTCTCAGTCAATCAGTGTGTCAGTCAGTCAGTCAGTGAGTCAGTCAGTCAGTCTTACACTCAGTGAATGAATGAGTGAGTCAGTCAGACAGTCAGTGAATCAGTCAGTCAGTCAGTGATTCATTCATTCAGTCAGTCAGTCAGTCATTCAGTCAGTCAATCTCTCGGTCATTCAGTCCGCCAGCCAATAATTCAACCAGTCAGTCATTCAGTCAGTCAGTGAATGCGTGAGTGAATGATTCACTCAGTGAGTCAATGAATCACTCGGTCAGTGAGTCAGTCAGATAAACAGTGATTCATTCATTCAGTCAGACAGTCAATCAGACAGACATTCAGTCAGTCATTGAGTCACATAATCGGTGAGTCAATCACTCAGTCAGTATGTCAGTGAGTCAGACAGCCCGTCAGTCAGTCAATGAGTCAGTCATTCAGAGATCCAGTCAATCATTCAGTCGATCGGTGAGTCAGTGATTCATTAAGTCAGTCAGTGAGTCAGTCAGTCAGTCAGTGAGTCAGTCAAAGATTCAGTCAGACAGTTTCAGTCAGACAGTCACGCAGTCATTCACTCAGTGAGTCACTCAAAAAGTCAGTGATTCAGTCAGTCATTCAGTGAGTCAGTCAGTCAGTTAGTTATTCAGTCAGTGATTCTTTCAGTCAGTCATTCAGTCAGCCAGTCAGTCATTCATTCAGTCCGTCTACCATTCATTCAGTCAGTAAATCAGCCTGTCAGTCAGTCAGTGAGTCAGTCAGTCAGTCAGCGAGTCATTCTAAGGGTCAATCAGTCAGTGACACAGTCAGTGATTCAATCATTCAGTCGGTCATTGAGACAACCTGTCACTCAGTCAGTCAGTGATTCAGTCAATCTCTCTGTCAATCAGTGAGTCAGTCAGTCATTCAGTCAATCAGTCAGTCAGTCAATCAGTCGGTCAGTCAGTCAGTCAGTCAGTCAATCAGTCAGTCAGTGAATCAGTCAGTCAGTCAGTCAGTCATTCAGTGAGTCACTGATTCAGACAGTCGATTAATCAATCAGTTAGTGACTGTGTGATCTGTCATCGAGTCACGGAGGCAATCAGTCAGTCGTTCATTCAGTCAGTCAGTCAGTCAGTCAGTGAGTCAATCAATCATTCAGTCAATCAGGCTGTCCGTGAATCACTCAATCAGTCAGTGAGTCATTCAGTCAGTCAATCAGTCAGTCAGTCAGTCATTCATTCAGTGAGTCAGTCAGTGAGTCAGTCAGTCAGTCAGTAATTCAGTCAGTCAGATAGTCAGTCAGTCAGTCAGTGATTCTCTCCGACAGTCAGTCATTCAGTCAGTCAGTCAGTCAGTCAGTCAGTCAGTCAGTGAGTCAATCTGCGGGACAGTCAGTGAGTCATTTATTCATTCATTCAGTCAGTCAGTCATTCAGTCAGTCAATCTGTGAGTCAGTCAGTCAGTGGTTCAGTCAGTCAGTCAGTGAGTCATTCACACAGTCAATCAGTCAGTGAGACAGTCAGTGATTCATTCATTCAGTCGGTCATTGAGACAACCTTTCACTCGGGCAGCCAGTGGTTCAGTCAGTGACTCATTCAAGCAATCAGTCAGTCATTCAGTCAATCAGTCAGTCAGTCACTCAGTCAGTCAGTCAATGAGTCAATCTGTCAGTCAGTCAGTCAGTGAGTCAGTCAGTCAGTCAGTCAGTGAGGCAATAAGTCAGTGAATCAGTCAGTCAGTCATTCAGTGAGTCACTCATTCAGACAGTCGATTAATCAATCAGTGAGTGACTGTGTGATCTGTCATCGAGTCACGGAGGCAATCAGTCAGTCGTTCATTCATTCAGTCAGTCAGTCATTCAGTCAGTCAATCTGTGAGTCAGTCAGTCAGTGGTTCAGTCAGTCAGTCAGTGAGTCATTCACACAGTCAATCAGTCAGTGAGACAGTCAGTGATTCATTCATTCAGTCGGTCATTGAGACAACCTTTCACTCGGGCAGCCAGTGGTTCAGTCAGTGACTCATTCAAGCAATCAGTCAGTCATTCAGTCAATCAGTCAGTCAGTCACTCAGTCAGTCAGTCACTCAGTGAGGCATTCATCAGTCAGTGAGTCAGTCAATGAGTTAGTCATTCAGTGAGTCAGTCAGTCAGTCAGTCAGTCAGTCAGTCAGTCAATCCGACAGTCAGAGTGTCAGTCAGTCATTCAGTTATTCAGTGATTCAGTCACTCAGTCAGTGATTCAAACAATCAGACAGTCAGTCAGTCAGTCGGTCAATGATTCATTCAGTCTGTCAGTCAGTCAGTCAGTCAGTCAATGATTCAGTCAGTCTCTCAGTCAATCAGTGAGTCAGTCAGTCAGTCAGTGAGTCAGCCAGTCAGTCTGACACTCAGTGAATGAATGAGTGAGTCAGTCAGACAGTCAGTGAATCAGTCAGTCAATCAATGAGTCAAATAAACAGTGATTCAATCATTCAGTCAGACGGTCAATCAGTCAGACATTCAGTCAGTCAGTGAGTCATATAATCGGTGAGTGAATCACTCAGTCACTCAGACAGTGAGACAGTCAGGGAGTCAGTCAGTCTGTCAGTGAGTCAGTGAGCCAGTCAGTCAGTCAGTGATTCTGTCAGTCAGTCAGCCAGTCAGTCTTTCATTCAGTCAATCAGTCAGTCACTCACTCAGTCAGTGAGACAGTCAGTCAGTCAGTCAGTGAGTCAGTCAGTGAGTCATACAGTGAGTCAGTGATTCAGACAGTCGATTAATCAATCAGTGAGTGACTGTGTGATCTGTCATCGAGTCACGGAGGCAATCAGTCAGTCGTTCATTCAGTAAGTCAGTCAGTCAGTCAGTGAGTCAGTCAATCATTCAGTCAATCAGTCAGTGAGTCAGTCAGTGATTTAGTCAATCAGTCAGTCAGTGAGACAATCTGTCAGTCAATCAGTCAGTGAGTCAGTCAAGCAGTCATTCAGTCATTCAGGCTGTCATTCGGTCGTTCATTCAGTCAGTCAGTCACTCAGGCAGCCATTCATTCAATCACTCAGTCAGTCACTCATTCAGTCAGTCAGTTTGTCGGTCAGCGAGCCAGTCATTCAATCAGTCAATCACTCAGACAGTGTGTCAGTCAGACAGACAGTCAGTCAGTCCGTTTGTCAGTGATTCAGTCACTCAGTCAGTGAGTCAATCAGTTAGACTCTCAGTCAGTCAGTCGGACAATGATTCATTCACTCTGTCAGTCAGTCAGTGAGTCAGTGAGTCAGTCAGTCAATCAATAAGTCAGTCAGTCAGATAAACAGTGATTCAATCATTCAGTCAGACATTCAGTCAGTCAGTGAGTCACATAATCGGTGAGTCAATCACTCAGTCACTCAGTCAGTGAATCAGTCAGTGAGTCAGTCAGTCTCTCAGTGAGTCAGTCAGCCAGTCATTCAGTGAGTCAGTCAGTCAGTAAATCATTCAGTGAGTCAGTCAATGATTCAGTCAATCAGTCAGTCAGTGAGACAATCTGTCAGCCAATCAGTCAGTCAGTGATTCAGTCAGTGAGTCAGTCAAGCAGTCAGTCAGTCATTCAGTCAATCAGACAGTCAGTCACTCAGTCAGTCAGTCAGTCGTACATTCAGTCAGTCAGTCATTCAGTCATTCATTCAATCAGTCAGTCAGTCACTCACTCAGTCAGTCAGTCAGTCAGTCAGTCTGTCACTCAGTCAGTCAGTCAGTTAGTCAGTGATTCAGTCACTCATTCAGTGAGTCAATCAATCAGACAATCAGTCAGTCAGTCGGTCAATGATTCAGTCAGTCTCACAGTCAGTCAGTCAGTCAATGACTCAGTCAGTCTCTCAGTCAATCAGTGTGTCAGTCAGTCAGTCAGTGAGTCAGTCAGTCAGTCTTACACTCAGTGAATGAATGAGTGAGTCAGTCAGACAGTCAGTGAATCAGTCAGTCAGTCAGTGATTCATTCATTCAGTCAGTCAGTCAGTCATTCAGTCAGTCAATCTCTCGGTCATTCAGTCTGCCAGCCAATAATTCAACCAGTCAGTCATTCAGTCAGTCAGTGAATGCGTGAGTGAATGATTCACTCAGTGAGTCAATGAATCACTCGGTCAGTGAGTCAGTCAGATAAACAGTGATTCATTCATTCAGTCAGACAGTCAATCAGACAGACATTCAGTCAGTCATTGAGTCACATAATCGGTGAGTCAATCACTCAGTCAGTATGTCAGTGAGTCAGACAGCCCGTCAGTCAGTCAATGAGTCAGTCATTCAGAGATCCAGTCAATCATTCAGTCGATCGGTGAGTCAGTGATTCATTAAGTCAGTCAGTGAGTCAGTCAGTCAGTCAGTGAGTCAGTCAAAGATTCAGTCAGACAGTTTCAGTCAGACAGTCACGCAGTCATTCACTCAGTGAGTCACTCAAAAAGTCAGTGATTCAGTCAGTCATTCAGTGAGTCAGTCAGTCAGTTAGTTATTCAGTCAGTGATTCTTTCAGTCAGTCATTCAGTCAGCCAGTCAGTCATTCATTCAGTCCGTCTGCCATTCATTCAGTCAGTAAATCAGCCTGTCAGTCAGTCAGTGAGTCAGTCAGTCAGTCAGCGAGTCATTCTAAGAGTCAATCAGTCAGTGACACAGTCAGTGATTCAATCATTCAGTCGGTCATTGAGACAACCTGTCACTCAATCAGTCAGTGATTCAGTCAATCTCTCTGTCAATCAGTGAGTCAGTCAGTCATTCAGTCAATCAGTCAGTCAGTCAATCAGTCGGTCAGTCAGTCAGTCAGTCAGACATTCAGTCAGTCAGTGAATCAGTCAGTCAGTCAGTCAGTCATTCAGTGAGTCACTGATTCAGACAGTCGATTAATCAATCAGTTAGTGACTGTGTGATCTGTCATCGAGTCACGGAGGCAATCAGTCAGTCGTTCATTCAGTCAGTCAGTCAGTCAGTCAGTGAGTCAATCAATCAATCAGTCAATCAGGCTGTCCGTGAATCACTCAATCAGTCAGTGAGTCATTCAGTCAGTCAATCAGTCAGTCAGTCAGTCATTCATTCAGTGAGTCAGTCAGTGAGTCAGTCAGTCAGTCAGTAATTCAGTCAGTCAGATATTCAGTCAGTCAGTCAGTGATTCTCTCCGACAGTCAGTCATTCAGTCAGTCAGTCAGTCAGTCAGTCAGTCAGTCAGTGAGTCAATCTGCGGGACAGTCAGTGAGTCATTTATTCATTTAGTCAGTCAGTCAGTCATTCAGTCAGTCAGTCAGTGAGTCATTCACACAGTCAATCAGTCAGTGAGACAGTCAGTGATTCATTCATTCAGTCGGTCATTGAGACAACCTTTCACTCGGGCAGCCAGTGGTTCAGTCAGTGACTCATTCAAGCAATCAGTCAGTCATTCAGTCAATCAGTCAGTCAGTCACTCAGTCAGTCAGTCAATGAGTCAATCTGTCAGTCAGTCAGTCAGTGAGTCAGTCAGTCAGTCAGTCAGTGAGGCAATAAGTCAGTGAATCAGTCAGTCAGTCATTCAGTGAGTCACTCATTCAGACAGTCGATTAATCAATCAGTGAGTGACTGTGTGATCTGTCATCGAGTCACGGAGGCAATCAGTCAGTCGTTCATTCATTCAGTCAGTCAGTCATTCAGTCAGTCAATCTGTGAGTCAGTCAGTCAGTGGTTCAGTCAGTCAGTCAGTGAGTCATTCACACAGTCAATCAGTCAGTGAGACAGTCAGTGATTCATTCATTCAGTCGGTCATTGAGACAACCTTTCACTCGGGCAGCCAGTGGTTCAGTCAGTGACTCATTCAAGCAATCAGTCAGTCATTCAGTCAATCAGTCAGTCCGTCACTCAGTCAGTCAGTCAATGAGTCAATCTGTCAGTCAGTCAGTCAGTGAGTCAGTCAGTCATTCAGTCAGTGAGGCAATAAGTCAGTGAATCAGTCAGTCAGTCATTCAGTGAGTCACTCATTCAGACAGTCGATTAATCAATCAGTGAGTGACTGTGTGATCTGTCATCGAGTCACGGAGGCAATCAGTCAGTCGTTCATTCAGTCAGTCAGTTAGTCAGTCAGTGAGTCAGTCAACGAGTCAGTCAGTCATTCAGTCAACCAGTCAGTGAGTCACTCCGTCAGTCAGTCAGCCTCTCAGTGAGTGTGTGACACAGTTAGTCAGTCAGTCATTCAGTCAGTCAGTCAGTCAGTCAGTCAGTCAGTCAGTCAATCAGTCATTCAGTGATTCATTCAGTGATTCAGTCAAGTTGTCAGTCAGTCATTCAGTCAATCAGTCAGTCAGTCTCTCAGTCAGTCAGTCAGTCTGTCAGTGAGTGAGTGCGTCGAACAGTCAGTCAGTCATCCAGTCAGCCAGTCTTTCATTCAGTCAGTCAGGCAGTCAGTCAGTCAGTCAGTCACTGAATCTGTCAGTCAGTCAGTGAGTTATTCAGTCAGTCAGTGAGTCAGTTATTGAGTTAGTCATTCAGTGATTCAGTCAGTCATTCGTTGAGTCAGTCAGTGAGTCAGTCAGCAAGTCAGTGATTCAGTCAGTGAGTCGGTCATTCAGTCAATCTTTCATTCGTTCAGTCAGTCAGTCATTCAGTCAGTCAATCAGTCAATCAGTTAGTCAATGATTCAGTCATTCAGTCAGTAAGTCAGTCAGACAGACAGTCAGTCACTCAGCCAGTGCGTCAATCAATCAGACAGTCAGTCAGTCAGTCGGACAATGATGCAGTCAGTCTCTCAGTCAGTCGGTGAGTCAGTCAGTCAGTCAGTCATTCAGTCTGTCAGTCTGACATTCAGTGAATGAATGAGTGATTCAGTCAGTCAATCAGTCAGTCATTCAGTGAGTGAGTCAGTGAGTCAGTCAGTCGGTCAGTGATTCAGTCACTGAGTCAGTCAGTCAGTGAGTGAGTCAGTCAGTCAATCAGTCAGTCAGTCAGTCAATTTCAGTCAGGCAGTCACGCAGTCTCTCACTCAGTGAATCACTCATAAAGTCAGTGATTCAGTCAGTCATTCAGTGATTCAGTCAGTCAGTCAGTCCATCAGTGAGTCATTCATGGAGTCAGTCATTCAGTCATTGATTCAGTCAGTCAGATATTCAGTCAGTGAGTCAGTCGTTCAGTCATTCTTTCAGCCAATCATTCAGTCATTCAGTGGGTCAATCAGTCAGTCAGTCAATCATTCAGTCACTCAGTCAGTCAGTCAGTCAGTCAGTCAGTCAGTCATTCAGTCAATCAGACAGTCAGTCAGTCAGTCAGTCATTCAGTCATTGATTCCGTCAGTCAGTGATTTTGTCAGTGATTCAATCACTCATTCATTGAGCCAATCAATCAGACAGTCAGTCGGTCAATGATTCAGTCATTCTGTCATTCTGTCAGTCAATCAGTCAATGATTCATTCAGTCTCTCAGTCAATCAGTGAGTCAGTCAGTCAGCCAGTGAGTCAGTCAGTCAGTCTGACACTCAGTGAATGAATGAGTGAGTCAGTCAGACATTCAGTGAATCAGTCAGTCAGTCAGTCAGTCAATCTTTCAGCCATTCAGTCCGCCAGCCATAAATTCCACCAGTCAGTCATTCAGTCAGTCAGTGAATGCGTGAGTGAATGATTCACTCAGTGAGTCAATGAATCACTCAGTTAGTCAGTCAGTCAGATAAACAGTGATTCATTCATTCAGTCAGACAGTCAATCAGTCAGACATTTAGTCAGTCATTGAGTCACATAATCGGAGAGTCAATCACTCAGTCACTCAGTCAGTGAGTCAGTCAGTGAGTCAGTCATTCTGTCACTGAGTCGTTCAGTCAGTCAGTCACTCAGTCAGTCAGTCAGTCAGTCAGTCAGTCGGTCAACGATTCAGTCAGTCTGTCAGTGAGTGAGTCAGTCAGTCAGTCATCCAGTCAGTCTGTCAGTGAGTCAGTCATTGAGTCAGTCAG
>CANUEZ040000173.1:130000-220000 GCA_948099385.1 Fasciola hepatica
CAGTCAGTCAATCAGTGAGTCAGTCAGTGAGTCAGTCAGTCAGTTTCAGTCAGACAGTCACGCTGTCAGTCACTCAGTCACTTATAAAGTCAGTGATTCAGTCAGACAGTCAGTCAGTCAGTCAGTCAGTCATTCATTGAGTCAGCCTGTGAGTCAGTCATTCAGCCAGTCAGTCATTCAGTCAGTGAGACAATCAGTCAGATAGTCAGTGAATCAGTCAGTCAGTCAGTCAGTCAGTCTGTCAGTGATTCCTTCAGTCAGTCAGTCAGTCAGTCAGTCAGTCAGTCAATCAGTTAGAGATGAAGTCAGGCAGAGAGTCAATGAGCCATTCATTCAGTCACTCAGTCAGTGAGCCAGTCAGTCAGTCAGTCAGTCAGTCATTCAGTCAATCAGTCAATCAGTCACTCTTTCAGTCAATCATTCAGTCAGTCACTCAGTCAGTCAGTCAGTCAGTCAGTCAGTCAATGAGTCAGTCAGTGAGTCATACACTGAGTCAGTGATTCAGACAGTCGATTATTCAATCAGTGAATGATTGTGTGAACTGTCATCGAGTCACGGAGGCAATCAGTCAGTCGTTCATTCAGTCAGTCAGTCAGTCAGTCAGTGAGTCAGTCAATCAATCAGTCAATCAGTCTGTCCGTCAATCACTCAGGCAGTCAGTGATTCATTCAGTCAGTCAATCAGTCAGTGAGTCATTCAGTGATTCAGTCAATCGGTCAGTCAGTGAGACATTCTGTCAGTCAATCAGTCAGTCAGTGATTCAGTCAGGGAGTCAGTCAAGCAGTCAGTCAGTCATTCAGTCAATGAATCAGTCATTGAGTCTGTCAGTCAGTCAGTCAGTCAGGGAGTCAGTCAATCAGTCAGTCAATCAGTCATTCAGGGAGTCAATCGTTCAGTCAGTCATTCAGTCCCTCAGTCAGTCAGTCAGTCAGGCAGTCTGTCATTCAGTCAGTTTGTCAGTGATTCAGTCACTCAGACAGTGAGTCAATCAATCAGACAGTCAGTCAGTCAGTCGGTCAATGATTCAGTCAGTCTCTCAGTCAATCAGTGAGTCAGTCAGTCAGTCAGTGAGTCAGTCAGTGAGTCAGCCAGTGAGACATTCATTCACTCATTTTATCAGTCAGTGAGTCAGTCAGTTATTCAGTGAGGCATTCAGTCAGCCAGTGAGTCAGTCATTGAGTTCGTCAGTCAGTGAGTCATTCAGTCAGTCAGTCAATCAGTTAGTCAGTGATTCAGTCACTCAATCAGTGAGCCAATCAATCAGACAGTCAGTCAGTCAGTCAGTCAGTGAGTCATTCAGTCAGTCAGTCAATCAGTTAGTCAGTGATTCAGTCACTCAATCAGTGAGCCAATCAATCAGACAGTCAGTCAGTCAGTCAGTCAGACAGTCAGTCAGACAGACAGTCAGTCATCAGTCAGTTAGTCAATGATTCAGTCACTCAGTCAGTGAGTCAATCAATCAGACATTCAGTCAGTCAGTCGGTCAATGATTCAGTCAGTCTGTCAGTCAGTCAGTCAGTCAATGATTCAGTCAGTCTCTCAGTCAATCAGTCAGTCAATGACTCAGTCAGACTCTCTGTCAATCAGTGTGTCAGTCAGTCAGTCAATCAGTCAGTCAGTCAGTCAGTCAGTCTGACACTCAGTGAATGAATGAGTGATTCAGTCACACAGTCAGTGAATCAGTCAGTCAGTCAGTGAGTCAGTCACTCAATGATTCAGCCAGTGTCCCATTCAATCAGTGAGTCAGTCAGTCAGTCTGTTAATCCGTCATTCAGTCTGTGATTCAGTCCCTCAGTCAGTCAGTCAGTCAGTCAGTCAGTCAGTCAATCTTTCATTCATTCAAGCCGCCAGCCAATAATTCAGTCAGTCAGTCATTCAGTCAGTCAGTGAATGCGTTAGTGAATGAGTCAGTCAGTGACTCGATGAAACACTCAGTCAGTCAGTCAGTCAGATAAACAGTGATTCAATCATTCAGTCAGAGAGTCAATCAGTCAGTCATTCAGTCAGTCAGTGAGTCACATAATCGTGGAGTCAATCACTCAGTCACTCAGTCAGTGAGTCAGTGATTCAGGCAATCAGTCAGTCAGTGAGTCAGTCAGGCTGTCAGTGAGTCAGTCAGCCAGTCAGTCAGTCAGTGAGTCAGTCAGTGAGTCAGTCAGTCAGACAGTGAGTCAGTCAGTGAGTCAGCCAGTCAGTCAGTCAGTCAGTCAGTCACACAGACAGTCTGTCAGTGAGTCAGTCAGTCAGTCAGTCAGTCAATCAGTCAGTCAGTCTGACACTCAGTGAATGACTGAGTGATTCAGTCACACAGTCAGTGAATCAGTCAGTCAGTCAGTGATTCAGTCAATCTCTCTATCAATCAGTGAGTCAGTCAGTCATTCAGTGAGTCAGTCACTCTATGATTCAGCCAGTGTCCCATTCAATCAGTGAGTCAGTCAGTCTGTCTGTTAATCCGTCATTCAGTCTGTGATTCAGTCCCTCAGTCAGTCAGTCAGTCAGTCAGTCAGTCAATCTTTCATTCATTCAAGCCGCCAGCCAATAATTCAGTCAGTCAGTCATTCAGTCAGTCAGTGAATGCGTTAGTGAATGAGTCAGTCAGTGAGTCGATGAATCACTCAGTAAGTCAAACAGTCAGATAAACAGTGATTAAATCATTCAGTCAGAGAATCAATCAGTCAGTCATTCAGTCAGTCAGTGAGACATATAATCGATGAGTCAATCACTCAGTCACTCAGTCAGTCGGTCAGTCAGTGAGTCACTCAGTCTGTCAGTGAGTCAGTCAGCCAGTCAGTCAGTCAGTGAGTCAGTCAGTGAGTCAGTCAGTCAGTCAGTGAGTCAGTCAGTCAGTCAGTCAGTCAGTCAGTCAGTCACCCAGTCAGTCAGTTAGTGAGTCAGTCAGTGAGTCAGTCAGTCACTCAATGCGTCAGTCAGTCAGACAGTGACTCAGTCATTCAGTCAGTCGGTGAGTCAGTGAGTCATTAAGTCAGTCAGTCACTGAGTCAGTCAGTCAGTCAGTTTGTCAGTAAGTGAGTCAGTCAGTCAGTTTCAGTCTGACATTCAGTGAGTCAGTCATTGAAACAGTCATTCAGTCAGTGTGTCAGTCAGTGAGTCAGGCAATCCTTCAGTGAGTGAGTCACTCAGTCAGTCAGTGATTCTGTCAGTCAGTCAGTCAGTCAGTCATTCATTCATTCAGTCAGTCAATCAGTCATTCAGTGATTCAGTCAGTCAGTTAGTCAATCAGTCATTCAGTGAGTCAATCAGTCAGTCAGTCAGACAGTCAGTGAATCAGTCAGTCAGTCATTGATTCAGTCATTCAGTCAATCAGTCAGTCAGTCAGTCAGTCAATCTTTCAGTCATTCAGTCCGCCAGCCAATAATTCCACCAGTCCGTCATTCAGTCAGTCGGTGAATGCGTGAGTGAATGAGTCAGTCAGTGAGTCAATGAATCACTCAGTCAGTCAGTCAGTCAGATAAACAGTGATTCAATCATTCAGTCAGACAGTCAATCAGTCAGTCATTCAGTCAGTCAGTGAGTCACATAATCGATGAGTCAATCACTCAGTCACTCAGTCAGTCAGTGAGTCAGTCAGTGAGTCAGTCAGGCTGTCAGTGAGTCAGTCAGCCAGTCAGTCAGTCAGTGAGTCAGTCAGTGAGTCAGTCAATAAGTCAATCAAACAGTCAGTCATTCACTGAGTCAGGCAGTCATTCAGTCGGTCAATGATTCAGTCATTCTGTCAGTCATTCATTCAGTCAATGATTCAGTCAGACTCTCTGTCAATCAGTGAGTCAGTCAGTCAGTCAGTCAGTCAGTCAGTCAGTCAGTCAGTCTTACACTCAGTGAATGAATGAGTTATTCAGTCACACAGTCAGTGAATCAGTCAGTCAGTCAGTGATTCAGTCAATCTCTCTGTCAATCAGTGAGTCAGTCAGTCATTCAGTGAGTCAGTCACTCTATGATTCAGCCAGTGTCCCATTCAATCAGTGAGTCAGTCAGTCAGTCTGTTAATCCGTCATTCAGTCTGTGATTCAGTCCCTCAGTCAGTCAGTCAGTCAGTCAGTCAGTCAGTCAATCTTTCATTCATTCAAGCCGCCAGCCAATAATTCAGTCAGTCAGTCATTCAGTCAGTCAGTGAATGCGTTAGTGAATGAGTCAGTCAGTGAGTCGATGAATCACTCAGTAAGTCAGTCAGTCAGATAAACAGTGATTCAATCATTCAGTCAGAGAGTCAATCAGTCAGTCATTCAGTCAGTCAGTGAGTCATATAATCGATGAGTCAATCACTCAGTCACTCAGTCAGTCGGTCAGTCAGTGAGTCAGTCAGGCTGTCAGTGAGTCAGTCAGCCAGTCAGTCAGTCAGTGAGTCAGTCAGTGAGTCAGTCAGTCAGTGAGTCAGTCAATGATTCAATCAGTCAGTCAGTCATACACTGAGTCAGGCAGTCATTCAGTCGGTCAATGATTCAGTCAGTCTGTCAGTCATTCATTCAGTCAATGATTCAGTCAGACTCTCTGTTAATCAGTGAGTCAGTCAGTCAGTCAGTCAGTCAATCAGTCAGTCAGTCTGACACTCAGTGAATGAATGAGTTATTCAGTCACACAGTCAGTGAATCAGTCAGTCAGTCAGTGATTCAGTCAATCTCTCTGTCAATCAGTGAGTCAGTCAGTCATTCAGTGAGTCAGTCACTCTATGATTCAGCCAGTGTCCCATTCAATCAGTGAGTCAGTCAGTCAGTCTGTTAATCCGTCATTCAGTCTGTGATTCAGTCCCTCAGTCAGTCAGTCAGTCAGTCAATCTTTCATTCATTCAAGCCGCCAGCCAATAATTCAGTCAGTCAGTCATTCAGTCAGTCAGTGAATGCGTTAGTGAATGAGTCAGTCAGTGAGTCGATGAATCACTCAGTAAGTCAGTCAGTCAGATAAACAGTGATTAAATCATTCAGTCAGAGAGTCAATCAGTCAGTCATTCAGTCAGTCAGTGATTCATATAATCGATGAGTCAATCACTCAGTCACTCAGTCAGTCGGTCAGTCAGTGAGTCACTCAGTCAGTCAGTGAGTCAGTCAGCCAGTCAGTCAGTCAGTCACTCAATGCGTCAGTCAGTCAGACAGTGACTCAGTCATTCAGTCAGTCGGTGAGTCAGTGAGTCATTAAGTCAGTCAGTCACTGAGTCAGTCAGTCAGTTTCAGTCTGACATTCAGTGAGTCAGTCAGTGAAACAGTCATTCAGTCAGTGTGTCAGTCAGTGAGTCGGGCAATCCTTCAGTGAGTGAGTCACTCAGTCAGTCAGTGATTCTGTCAGTCAGTCAGTCAGTCAGTCATTCATTCATTCAGTCAGTCAATCAGTCATTCAGTGAGTCAGTCAGTCAGTTAGTCAATCAGTCATTCAGTGAGTCAATCAGTCAGTCAGTCAGACAGTCAGTGAATCAGTCAGTCAGTCATTGATTCAGTCATTCAGTCAATCAGTCAGTCAGTCAGTCAGTCAATCTTTCAGTCATTCAGTCCGCCAGCCAATAATTCCACCAGTCCGTCATTCAGTCAGTCGGTGAATGAGTGAGTGAATGAGTCAGTCAGTGGATCAGTCAGTCAGTCAGTGAGTCAGTCAGGCTGTCAGTGAGTCAGTCAGTCAGTCAGTCAGTCATTGAGTCAGTCAATGAGTCAATCAGTCAGTCTGTCATTCACTGAGTCAGGCAGTCATTCAGTCGGTCAATGATTCAGTCATTCTGTCAGTCATTCATTCAGTCAATGATTCAGTCAGACTCTCTGTCAATCAGTGAGTCAGTCAGTCAGTCAGTCAGTCAGTCAGTCAGTCAGTCAGTCAGTCTTACACTCAGTGAATGAATGAGTTATTCAGTCACACAGTCAGTGAATCAGTCAGTCAGTCAGTGATTCAGTCAATCTCTCTGTCAATCAGTGAGTCAGTCAGTCATTCAGTGAGTCAGTCACTCTATGATTCAGCCAGTGTCCCATTCAATCAGTGAGTCAGTCAGTCAGTCTGTTAATCCGTCATTCAGTCTGTGATTCAGTCCCTCAGTCAGTCAGTCAGTCAGTCAGTCAGTCAGTCAATCTTTCATTCATTCAAGCCGCCAGCCAATAATTCAGTCAGTCAGTCATTCAGTCAGTCAGTGAATGCGTTAGTGAATGAGTCAGTCAGTGAGTCGATGAATCACTCAGTAAGTCAGTCAGTCAGATAAACAGTGATTCAATCATTCAGTCAGAGAGTCAATCAGTCAGTCATTCAGTCAGTCAGTGAGTCATATAATCGATGAGTCAATCACTCAGTCACTCAGTCAGTCGGTCAGTCAGTGAGTCAGTCAGGCTGTCAGTGAGTCAGTCAGCCAGTCAGTCAGTCAGTGAGTCAGTCAGTGAGTCAGTCAGTCAGTGAGTCAGTCAATGATTCAATCAGTCAGTCAGTCATACACTGAGTCAGGCAGTCATTCAGTCGGTCAATGATTCAGTCAGTCTGTCAGTCATTCATTCAGTCAATGATTCAGTCAGACTCTCTGTTAATCAGTGAGTCAGTCAGTCAGTCAGTCAGTCAATCAGTCAGTCAGTCTGACACTCAGTGAATGAATGAGTTATTCAGTCACACAGTCAGTGAATCAGTCAGTCAGTCAGTGATTCAGTCAATCTCTCTGTCAATCAGTGAGTCAGTCAGTCATTCAGTGAGTCAGTCACTCTATGATTCAGCCAGTGTCCCATTCAATCAGTGAGTCAGTCAGTCAGTCTGTTAATCCGTCATTCAGTCTGTGATTCAGTCCCTCAGTCAGTCAGTCAGTCAGTCAATCTTTCATTCATTCAAGCCGCCAGCCAATAATTCAGTCAGTCAGTCATTCAGTCAGTCAGTGAATGCGTTAGTGAATGAGTCAGTCAGTGAGTCGATGAATCACTCAGTAAGTCAGTCAGTCAGATAAACAGTGATTAAATCATTCAGTCAGAGAGTCAATCAGTCAGTCATTCAGTCAGTCAGTGATTCATATAATCGATGAGTCAATCACTCAGTCACTCAGTCAGTCGGTCAGTCAGTGAGTCACTCAGTCAGTCAGTGAGTCAGTCAGCCAGTCAGTCAGTCAGTCACTCAATGCGTCAGTCAGTCAGACAGTGACTCAGTCATTCAGTCAGTCGGTGAGTCAGTGAGTCATTAAGTCAGTCAGTCACTGAGTCAGTCAGTCAGTTTCAGTCTGACATTCAGTGAGTCAGTCAGTGAAACAGTCATTCAGTCAGTGTGTCAGTCAGTGAGTCGGGCAATCCTTCAGTGAGTGAGTCACTCAGTCAGTCAGTGATTCTGTCAGTCAGTCAGTCAGTCAGTCATTCATTCATTCAGTCAGTCAATCAGTCATTCAGTGAGTCAGTCAGTCAGTTAGTCAATCAGTCATTCAGTGAGTCAATCAGTCAGTCAGTCAGACAGTCAGTGAATCAGTCAGTCAGTCATTGATTCAGTCATTCAGTCAATCAGTCAGTCAGTCAGTCAGTCAATCTTTCAGTCATTCAGTCCGCCAGCCAATAATTCCACCAGTCCGTCATTCAGTCAGTCGGTGAATGAGTGAGTGAATGAGTCAGTCAGTGGATCAGTCAGTCAGTCAGTGAGTCAGTCAGGCTGTCAGTGAGTCAGTCAGTCAGTCAGTCAGTCATTGAGTCAGTCAATGAGTCAATCAGTCAGTCTGTCATTCACTGAGTCAGGCAGTCATTCAGTCGGTCAATGATTCAGTCATTCTGTCAGTCATTCATTCAGTCAATGATTCAGTCAGACTCTCTGTCAATCAGTGAGTCAGTCAGTCAGTCAGTCAGTCAGTCAGTCAGTCAGTCAGTCAGTCTGACACTCAGTGAATGAATGAGTGATTCAGTCACACAGTCAGTGAATCAGTCAGTCAGTCAGTGATTCAGTCAATCTCTCTGTCAATCAGTGAGTCAGTCAGTCATTCAGTGAGTTAGTCACTCTATGATTCAGCCAGTGTCCCATTCAATCAGTGAGTCAGTCAGTCTGTCTGTTAATCCGTCATTCAGTCTGTGATTCAGTCCCTCAGTCAGTCAGTCAGTCAGTCAGTCAGTCAGTCAATCTTTCATTCATTCAAGCCGCCAGCCAATAATTCAGTCAGTCAGTCATTCAGTCAGTCAGTGAATGCGTTAGTGAATGAGTCAGTCAGTGACTCGATGAAACACTCAGTCAGTCAGTCAGTCAGATAAACAGTGATTCAATCATTCAGTCAGAGAGTCAATCAGTCAGTCATTCAGTCAGTCAGTGAGTCACATAATCGTGGAGTCAATCACTCAGTCACTCAGTCAGTCGGTCAGTCAGTGAGTCAGTCAGGCTGTCAGTGAGTCAGTCAGCCAGTCAGTCAGTCAGTGAGTCAGTCAGTGAGTCAGTCAGTCAGTCAGTGAGTCAGTCAGTGAGTCAGTCAGTCAGTCAGTCAGTCAGTCAGTCAGTCAGTCAGTCAGTCAGTCAGTCAGTCACCCAATCAGTCAGTCAGTGAGTCAGTCAGTGAGTCAGTCAATCACTCAATGAGTCAGTCAGTCAGTCAGTCAGTCAATCAGTGAGTCAGTCGGTGAGTCAGTGATTCATTAAGTCAGTCAGTCACTGAATCAGTCAGTCAGTCAGTGTGTCAGTAAGTGAGTCAGTCAGTCAGTTTCAGTCTGACATTCAGTGAGTCAGTCAGTGAAACAGTCATTCAGTCAGTGAGTCAGTCAGTGAGTCAGTCAATCCTTCAGTGAGTCAGTGAGTCAATCAGTGAGTCATTCAAACATTCAATCAGTCAGTGAGTCAGTCAGTGATTCAGTCAATCAGTCAGCCAATCAGTCTGTCCGTCAATCACTCCGTCAGTCATTGAGTCATTCAGTCAGTCAATCAGTCAGTGATTCAGTCAGTGATTCAGTCAATCAACCAGTCAGTGAGACAATCTGTCAGTCAATCAGTCAGTCAGTGATTCAGTCAGTCAAGCAGTCAGTCAGTCAATCACTCAGTCATTCATTCAATCAGTCAACTAGTCACTCAGTCAGTCAGTCAGTCTGTCATTGAATGAGTCAGTGAGTCAGTCAGTCGATTATTCAATCAGTGAGTGACTGTGTGATCTCTCATCGAGTCACGGAGGCAATCAGTCAGTCGTTCATTCAGTCAGTCAGTGATTCAGTCATTGACTCAGTCAAGCAATCAGTCAGTCAGTCAGTCAGTCAGTCAGTCAGTCAGTCAGTCAGTAATTAAGTCAGTCAGTCAGTGGGTCAGTCAGAAGTCATACAGTGAGTCAGTGATTCAGACAGTCGACCATCAATCAGTGATTGACTGTGTGATCTGTCATCGAGTCACGGAGGCAATCAGTCAGTCGTTCATTCAGTCAGTCAGACAGTCAGTCAGTGAGTCAGTCAATCAGTCAGTCAATCAGTCATTCAGTGAGTCAATCAGTCAGTCAGTCAGTCAGTCAGTGAATCAGTCAGTCAGTCAGTGAGTCATTCAAACAATCAATCAGTCAGTGTCACAGTCAGTGATTCATTCATTCATTCGGTCATTGAGACAGTCTCTCTTTCACTCAGTCAGTATTTGAGTCCGTGACTCACTCAAGCAATCAGTCAGTCATTCAGTCAATCAGTCAGTCTGTCACTCAGTCAGTCAATCAGTCAGTCAGTCAGTGAGTCAGTCAGTCAGTGATTCAGTCAGTCAGTGAGTCAGTCAGTGAGTCATACAGTGAGTCAGTGATTCAGACAGTCGATTCTTCAATCAGTGAATGACTGTGTGATCTGTAACGAGTCACGGAGGCAATCAGTCAGTCGTTCATTCAGTCAGTCAGTCAGTCAGTCAGTGAGTCAGTCAATCAATCAGTCAATCAGTCTGTCCGTCAATCACTCAGTCAGTCAGTGAGTCATTCAGGTAGTCAATCAGTCAGTCAGTCACTCAGTCAGTCAGGCAATCAGGCATTCAGGCAGTCAGTCAATCAGTCAGTCAATCAGTCATTCAGTGAGTCAGTCTGTCAGTGAGTAAGTCAGTCAGTCAGCCAGTCGGTCAGACGCTAAATCAGTCAGTCAGTCGGTGAGTCAGTCAGTCAGTGAGTCAGTCAGTCATTCAGTCAATCAGTCAGTCAGTCATTCAGTCAGTGAATCAGTCCGTAAGATAGTCAGTCAGTCAGTCAGTGATTCTGTCAGTCAGTCAGCCAGTCAGTCACTCAGTCAGTCAATCAGTCAGTCAGTCAGTGAGTCAGTCAGTCAGTCAGTCAGTCAGTCAGTCAGTGAGTCAGTCAGTGAGTCATACAGTGAGTCAGTGATTCAGACAGTCGATTATTCAATCCGTGAGTGACAGTGTGATCTGTCATCGAGTCACGGAGGCAATCAGTCAGTCGTTCATTCAGTCAGACATTCAGTCTGTCAGTGAGTCAGTCAATCAATCAGTCAATCAGTCATTCAGTGAGTCAGTCTGTCAGTGAATAAGTCAGTCAATCAGTCAGTCGCACAGACGCTGAGTCAGTCATTCAGTCAGTGAGTCAGTCAGTCAGTCAGTCAGTCAGTCATTCAGTCAATCAGTCTGTCAGTCATTCAGTCAGTGAATCAGTCCGTCAGATAGTCAGTCAGTCAGTCAGTGATTCTGTCAGTCAGTCAGCCAGTCAGTCACTCAGTCAGTCAATCAGTCAGTCAGTCAGTGAGTCAGTCAGTCAGTCAGTCAGTGAGTCAGTCAGTGAGTCAGTCAGTGAGTCATACACTGAGTCAGTGATTCAGACAGTCGATTATTCAATCAGTGAGTGACTGTGTGATCTGTCATCGAGTCACGGAGGCAATCAGTCAGTCGTTCATTCTGTCAGACAGTCAGTTTGTCAGTGAGTCAGTCAATCAGTCAGTCAATCAGTCATTCAGTGAGTCTATTAATCAGTCAGTCAGTCAGTCAGTCATTCAGTCAGTCAGTAAATCAGTCATTCAGTGAATCAGTCAATGAGTCATTCATTCAGTCAGTGATTCAGTCCCTCAGATAGTCAGTCAGTCAGTCAGTGATTCAGTCAGTGACTCAGTCAAGCAATCAGTCAGTCATTCTGTCAATCAGTCAGTCAGTCAGTCACTCAGTCAGTCAATCAGTCAGTCAGTCAGTGAGTCAGTCAGTCAGTAAGTCACTCATTCAGTCAGTCAGTCAGTGAGTCAATCAGTCAGTCAGACAGTGAGTCATTCAAACAGTCAATCAGTCAGTGAGACAGTCAGTGATTCAGAAATTCAGTCGGTCATAGAGACAATTTTTCACTCAGTCAGTCAGTGATCCAGTCAGTCAGTGAGTCAGTCAGTCATTCAGTCAATCAGTCTGTCAGTCATTCAGTCAGTGAATCAGTCCGTCAGATAGTCAGTCAGTGACTCAGTCAGTGATTCTGTCAGTCAGTCTGTCAGTCAGTAACTCAGTCAATCAATCAGTCAACCAGTCACTCGGTCAGTCAGTCAGTCTGTCATTGAGTGAGTCAGTTAGTAATTCAGTCGATTATTCAATCAGTGTGTGACTGTGTGATCTGTCATCGAGTCACGGAAGCAATCAGTCAGTCGTTCATTCAGTCAGTCAGTCAGTCAGTCAGTGAGTCAGTCAGTGATTCTGTCAGTCAGTCAGTCAGTCAGTACCTAAGTCAGTCAAACAGTCAGTCAGTCACTCAGTCAGACAGTCAGTGAGTCATACAGTGAGTCAGTCATTCAGACAGTCGATTATTCAATCCGTGAGTGACAGTGTGATCTGTCATCGAGTCACGGAGGCAATCAGTCAGTCGTTCATTCAGTCAGACATTCAGTCTGTCAGTGAGTCAGTCAATCAATCAGTCAATCAGTCATTCAGTGAGTCAGTCTGTCAGTGAATAAGTCAGTCAATCAGTCAGTCGCACAGACGCTGAGTCAGTCATTCAGTCAGTGAGTCAGTCAGTCAGTCAGTCAGTCAGTCATTCAGTCAATCAGTCTGTCAGTCATTCAGTCAGTGAATCAGTCCGTCAGATAGTCAGTCAGTCAGTCAGTGATTCTGTCAGTCAGTCAGCCAGTCAGTCACTCAGTCAGTCAATCAGTCAGTCAGTCAGTGAGTCAGTCAGTCAGTCAGTCAGTGAGTCAGTCAGTGAGTCAGTCAGTGAGTCATACACTGAGTCAGTGATTCAGACAGTCGATTATTCAATCAGTGAGTGACTGTGTGATCTGTCATCGAGTCACGGAGGCAATCAGTCAGTCGTTCATTCTGTCAGACAGTCAGTTTGTCAGTGAGTCAGTCAATCAGTCAGTCAATCAGTCATTCAGTGAGTCTATTAATCAGTCAGTCAGTCAGTCAGTCATTCAGTCAGTCAGTAAATCAGTCATTCAGTGAATCAGTCAATGAGTCATTCATTCAGTCAGTGATTCAGTCCCTCAGATAGTCAGTCAGTCAGTCAGTGATTCAGTCAGTGACTCAGTCAAGCAATCAGTCAGTCATTCTGTCAATCACTCAGTCAGTCAGTCACTCAGTCAGTCAATCAGTCAGTCAGTCAGTGAGTCAGTCAGTCAGTAAGTCACTCATTCAGTCAGTCAGTCAGTGAGTCAATCAGTCAGTCAGACAGTGAGTCATTCAAACAGTCAATCAGTCAGTGAGACAGTCAGTGATTCAGAAATTCAGTCGGTCATAGAGACAATTTTTCACTCAGTCAGTCAGTGATCCAGT
The DNA here is from genome assembly GCA_948099385.1 of Fasciola hepatica. Classification (NCBI taxonomy): domain Eukaryota; kingdom Metazoa; phylum Platyhelminthes; class Trematoda; order Plagiorchiida; family Fasciolidae; genus Fasciola; species Fasciola hepatica. Next base: position 142,610 of record CANUEZ040000173.1, read on the forward strand.
CAGTCAGTGAGTCAGTCAGTCATTCAGTCAATCAGTCTGTCAGTCATTCAGTCAGTGAATCAGTCCGTCAGATAGTCAGTCAGTGACTCAGTCAGTGATTCTGTCAGTCAGTCTGTCAGTCAGTAACTCAGTCAATCAATCAGTCAACCAGTCACTCGGTCAGTCAGTCAGTCTGTCATTGAGTGAGTCAGTTAGTAATTCAGTCGATTATTCAATCAGTGTGTGACTGTGTGATCTGTCATCGAGTCACGGAAGCAATCAGTCAGTCGTTCATTCAGTCAGTCAGTCAGTCAGTCAGTGAGTCAGTCAGTGATTCTGTCAGTCAGTCAGTCAGTCAGTACCTAAGTCAGTCAAACAGTCAGTCAGTCACTCAGTCAGACAGTCAGTGAGTCATACAGTGAGTCAGTCATTCAGACAGTCGATTATTCAATCCGTGAGTGACAGTGTGATCTGTCATCGAGTCACGGAGGCAATCAGTCAGTCGTTCATTCAGTCAGACATTCAGTCTGTCAGTGAGTCAGTCAATCAATCAGTCAATCAGTCATTCAGTGAGTCAGTCTGTCAGTGAGTAAGTCAGTCAGTCAGTCAGTCGCACAGACGCTGAGTCAGTCATTCAGTCAGTGAGTCAGTCAGTCAGTCAGTCAGTCAGTCATTCAGTCAATCAGTCTGTCAGTCATTCAGTCAGTGAATCAGTCCGTCAGATAGTCAGTCAGTCAGTCAGTGATTCTGTCAGTCAGTCAGCCAGTCAGTCACTCAGTCAGTCAATCAGTCAGTCAGTCAGTGAGTCAATCAGTCAGTCAGTCAGTGAGTCAGTCAGTGAGTCAGTCAGTGAGTCATACACTGAGTCAGTGATTCAGAAAGTCGATTATTCAATCAGTGAGTGACTGTGTGATCTGTCATCGAGTCACGGAGGCAATCAGTCAGTCGTTCATTCTGTCAGACAGTCAGTTTGTCAGTGAGTCAGTCAATCAGTCAGTAAATCAGTCATTCAGTGAATCAGTCAATGAGTCATTCATTCAGTCAGTGATTCAGTCCCTCAGATAGTCAGTCAGTCAGTCAGTGAGTCAGTCAATCAGTCAGTCAGTCAATCAGTCAGTCAGTCAGTGAGTCAGTCAGTCAGTAAGTCACTCATTCACTCAGTCAGTCAGTGATCCAGTCAGTGACTCATTCAAGCCATCAGTCAGTCATTCAGTCAATCAGTCAGTCAGTCAATCAGTCAGTCAGTCAGTCTGTCAGTGAGTGAGTGACTCAGTCAGTCAGTCAGTCATTCAGTCACTCAGTCAGTCAGTCATTCAGTCAGTCAGTCAATCAGTCAGTGAGTGAGTCAGTGATTCAGTCAATCAGTCAGTCAGGGAGACAATCTGACAGTCAGTCAGTCAGTCAGTGATTCAGTCAGTGAGTCAGTCAAACAGTCAGTCAGTCATTCAGTCAATCAGTCAGTCAATCACTCAGTCAGCCAGTCAGTCAGTCAGTGAGTCAGTCAGTGAGTCAGTCAGTGAGTCAGTCATTGAGTCAGTCATTCAGTCAGTCAATCAATCAGTGATTCTGTCAGTCAGTCAGTCGGTCAGTCAGCCATTCTTTCATTCAGTCAGTCAGTCAGTCATTCTGTGAGTCAATCATTCAGTCAGTCAGACACTCAGTGAGTCAGTCAGTCAGTTAGTCATTCAAACAATCAATCAGTCAGTGAGACAGTCAGTGATTCATTCGTTCAGTCGTTCAGTGAGACAATCTTCACTCAGCCAGTCAGTGATTCAGTCAGTTACTCAGTCAAGCAACCAGTCAGTCATTCAGTCAATCAGTCATTCAGTCACTCAGTCAGTAAGTCAGTCAGTCAGTCAATGATTCAGTCAGTCAGTGAGTCAGTCAGTCAGTGAGTTAGTCAGTGAGTCATTCAGTGATTCAGTCAGTCAGTCAGTCAGTTAGTCAGTGGGTCAGTCAGCCAGTCAGTCATTCAGCCTGTCAGTTAGTCAATCAGTCATTCAGTGAGTCACTGAGTCAGTGAGACAGTCAGTGAGTCAGTCATCCAGTCAGTCATTCAGTCAAAAAGTTATTGAGTGAGTGAGTGAGTCAGTCACTCAGTCAGTGACTCAGTCAGTCAGTGAGTCAGTAAGTCAGTAAGTCACTCATTGAGACAGTCAGCCACTCATTCAATGAGACAGTCAGTCAGTCAGTCAGTGAGTAGGCAGTCCATCAGTGATTCAGCCATCAGTCAGTGTTTCAGTGATTCAGTCAGTCATTGAGTCAGTGAGTCAGTCTATCAGTCAGTGAGTCAGTCATTGAGTCAGTCATTATGTCACTCACTGAGTCAGTCAGTCATCTAGTCAGTCATTCAGTCAATCAGTTATTGAGTGAGATAGTGAGTGAGTGAGTCAGTCAGTCAGTCAGGCAGTCAGTCAGTCAGTCAGTATGTCAGTCAGTCAATCAATCCATCAGTGAGTCAGTCATTCAGTCATTAGGTGAGTCAGTCAGTCAGTAATTCAGTCAGTCAGTCAGTCAGTGGGTCAGTCAGTCAGTCAGACAGTCATTCAGTGAGTCAGTGAGTCAGTGATTCAGTCATTGTGTCAGTCAGTGATTCACTCAGTCTGTCACTCACACAGTCTGTCAGTCAGTGAGTCATTCAGTCATTCAGTGAGTCAGTCAGTCAATCAGTCATTCACCAGTCAGTCTATCAGTGGTCCAGTCTGTCAGTGAGTCAATCAATCAGTCAGTCAGTCGGTCAATAAGTCAGTCAGTCAGTCAGTCAGACATTGACTCATTCAGTCCCTCACTCACCCACTCACTCACTAACTCACACACGCACTCACCAACCCACCCACTCCCTCACTCGCTCACTCACTAACTCACTCACTCACTCGCTCACTCTTCCGCTAACTGACTCACTCACTCGATCAATCTTCCACTCACTCACTCACTCACTCACTCACTCACTCACTCACTCACTCACTCACTCACTCACTCACTCACTCACTCATCCACCCACTCACCCATTCACTCACTCACTCACCCATTCACTCACTCACTCACTCAATCACTAACTCACTCACTCACTCATTCACTCACTCACTCACTCGCTCACTCATTCATTCATTCACTCACACACTCACTCACTCACTCACTCACTCACTCACTCACTCACTCACTTATTCACCCACTCACCCACTCACCCACTCACTCACTCACTCACTGAATCACACACTGACTGGTAGGGTTTATCTTTCGCTCTTCCCTATCCCCGTCTCTTTCTCTAATTTCACTCACAACCGCACTCTCTTCCGCTGCGTCGATGTGATCGCGTTGCGTCGAATTCGTTGGTTGTATCGTCATACGCACATTCCGTTGCGACTGGATACGGTCCGGTATGATCTTTTGTGCATACGAATTTCGCACAACTGACCATACTCGCTTGATTCAATGAATCAGAGGTTCTGAAGAAGTATTCGGTCAAATTCGAACCGTCAAACGGCATAATACACGTGGGTGACCGAGCGGAATTCAGATGCATACCACACGGGAACGGGGACAAGGCGAGCAGTGCTCTACAACGGTTCGATTCGGGTGGTTATTTCCGATTGATTGATTTGAAAAATCGGACTGATCTGTTATGGGCACAACATGGAGACCAAATGGGTCGGGTCTTACCACCGCAATCGGCAAGTGAATTCAACAAGGTGGGTAGTACGGTTGTGCGTTGTGATTACATACGAGACGGGGAGACCAAGGCCACGGCACAACTGCATGTGCACATACTGCGTGAGTTCGATCGCACTAATTTTTGTCCTATTCTATTGCCTTATTCAATCTACCTTTGTCCGAAGCGTCAATTTGATCTGGGTGGGCATGTGATTGAACACCGGTTCAAATGACTTTGAGTGTGCACACTTTTGTGCAAGTTTGAAAATTGTGTATTCATGTTGATTGTTTTCTTCTGTAGAGAGGAGATCGAGAAGCGGTTGATTGATTGATTGAAACATTCACAGAATGAATGAACAAATGACTGGTTGACGGAGTGAATAAGTGACTGAAAGACAGACGGTATGATTGCCTTCGTGCGTTCGTGCGTGCGTGTGTGCGTGCGTGTGAGACTGTCTGTGTGGCTGGGTGTTTGGCTGGTTGGCTGCCTGCTTGCCTGTCTGTGTGTTGCCTGCATGCCTGATTGGTTGACGGCTCGTAAGCTTGATGGACTGTTAGATGGATTCCATTGGATTCGTACTGTTTGTGCGACTCCTAAATTTTCGTTCCCGTCCTCATTTAGCAAATGTGTGCAACTGCATTCGTGTGTTCGGTTTCTCACTCCCGTGTATTTTTGTGTTTTTGTGTGTGTCTGAGTGTGTCTGAGTGTGTCTGAGTGTTCGAATGTCTCTGTATAATTGCGTAAATAGGAATACAGTCTGTGTGTTTGTGTGATGGTTGTGTTCCGGTGTTTGTGTGTTTGTGGGTGAGTGTGTGTGTATGTGTACGCGTTAGCGTGTGGATTTGTACGGACCGCTGTGATTGTGTCTCTGTTTTTGGCTGTTAGTTTGTTACGACGCCTGTGTTTTCCTACAACATGCAGCTGCAAATCTGACGGGCACGTTGGATGGTAGTGAGAACACTGGTGACGTGAGTTTGCTACGAGGTGAGAACAAGACACTGGAATGCGATCTGCTCCCAACCGGTAGTGCGAAACAGTTGGATGGTTATTGGAAAGCGAGCGTGAATGGTGAAGAGGCGCGGATTGTTTCGTTGAATACGACTACTGGTCGAGCGGTGATCAGTCCACCATCCGGTTCGTCTACGTATAACCAATTAGGTAAAGTTCAGGTCGTGTGCGAATTCTACTCGAAGGACGATCAACCACTTTTCAAATTTGATCGGAACGTGACTGTGGTTGGTGAGTGCTCATTGAGTCAGTCATAGAGTCAGTCGTTCATTTGTTGAATAGGTCAGTCAGACATTTCTACAGTCATTCGTTGATTGATTGATCGGTTCATTCAGTCAATGGGTCATTTGTTGAGTCTGTAAGTCAAGCAGTCAAGCAATCAATGAATCATTCATTCAGTCCGAGTGTCAGTCAGTAAAAGATTGAGTCAGTGAGTCAGTCAGTGAGTCGATGAGTCAGTGAGTCAGTCAGTGAGTCAGTGAGTCAGTCAGTGAGTCAGTCAGTCAGTCAGTCAGTCAGTCAGTCAGTCAGTCAGTCAGTCAGTGAGTGAGTCAGTCAGTCAGTCAGTCAGTCAGCCAGTCAGTGAGTCAATGAATCAGTCAGTCAGTCAGTCAGTGAGTGAGTGAGTCAGTCAGTCAGTCAGTCATTCGGTGAGTCAGTCTGTCAGTCATTCGGTGAGTCAGTCAGTCAGTCAGTCAGTCAGTCAGTCAGTCAGTCAGTCAGTCATTGAGTCAGTCAGTGATTCAATCAGTCTGTCACTAAATCAGTCAGTCAGTCAGTCAGTCAGTCAGTGATTCAATCAGTCTGTCTCCCAATCAGTCAGTCAGTCAGTCAGTCAGTCAGTCAGTCAGTCAGTCTGTGGTTCAGTCAGTCAGTGAGTCAATCAATCATTCAGTCAGTCGGTCAGTCAGTCAATCAGTCAGACATTGACTCACTCACTCAATCACTCACTCGCTCACTCTTCCACTCACTCACTCACTCACTCACTCACTCACTCACTCACTCACTCACTCACTCACTCACTCACTCACTCACTCACTCTCCCATTCACTCAGTCACTGACTCACTCAATCACTCACTCATTCACTCACGCACTCACTCACTCACTCACTCACTCACTCACTCACTCACTCACTCACTCTCTCACCCACTCACTCGCTTACGCACTCACTTATTCACCCACTCACCCACTCCCCACTCACTCACTCACTCACTGAATCACACACTGACTGGTAGGGTTTATCTTTCACTCTTCCCTATCCCCGTCTCTTTCTCTAATTTCACTCACAACCGCACTCTCTTCCGCTGCGTCGATGTGATCGCGTTGCGTCGAATTCGTTGGTTGTATCGTCATACGCACATTCCGTTGCGACTGGATACGGTCCGGTATGATCTTTTGTGCATACGAATTTCGCACAACTGACCATACTCGCTTGATTCAATGAATCAGAGGTTCTGAAGAAGTATTCGGTCAAATTCGAACCGTCAAACGGCATAATACACGTGGGTGACCGAGCGGAATTCAGATGCATACCACACGGGAACGGGGACAAGGCGAGCGGTGCTCTACAACGGTTCGAATCGGGTGGTTATTTCCGATTGATTGATTTGAATAATCGGACTGATCTGTTATGGGCACAACATGGAGACCAAATGGGTCGGGTCTTACCACCGCAATCGGCAAGTGAATTCAACAAGGTGGGTAGTACGGTTGTGCGTTGTGATTACATACGAGACGGGGAGACCAAGGCCACGGCACAACTGCATGTGCACATACTGCGTGAGTTCGATCGCACTAATTTTTGTCCTATTCTATTGCCTTATTCAATCTACCTTTGTCCGAAGCGTCAATTTGATCTGGGTGGGCATGTGATTGAACACCGGTTCAAATGACTTTGAGTGTGCACACTTTTGTGCAAGTTTGAAAATTGTGTATTCATGTTGATTGTTTTCTTCTGTAGAGAGGAGATCGAGAAGCGGTTGATTGATTGATTGAAACATTCACAGAATGAATGAACAAATGACTGGTTGACGGAGTGAATAAGTGACTGAAAGACAGACGGTATGATTGCCTTCGTGCGTTCGTGCGTGCGTGTGTGCGTGCGTGTGAGACTGTCTGTGTGGCTGGGTGTTTGGCTGGTTGGCTGCCTGCTTGCCTGTCTGTGTGTTGCCTGCATGCCTGATTGGTTGACGGCTCATAAGCTTGATGGACTGTTAGATGGATTCCATTGGATTCGTACTGTTTGTGCGACTCCTAAATTTTCGTTCCCGTCTTCATTTAGCAAATGTGTGCAACTGCATTCGTGTGTTCGGTTTCTCACTCCCGTGTGTTTTTGTGTTTTTGTGTGTGTCTGAGTGTGTCTGAGTGTGTCTGAGTGTTCGAATGTCTCTGTATAATTGCGTAAATAGGAATACAGTCTGTGTGTTTGTGTGATGGTTGTGTTCCGGTGTTTGTGTGTTTGTGGGTGAGTGTGTGTTTATGTGTACGCGTTAGCGTGTGGATTTGTACGGACCGCTGTGATTGTGTCTCTGTTTTTGGCTGTTAGTTTGTTACGACGCCTGTGTTTTCCTACAACATGCAGCTGCAAATCTGACGGGCACGTTGGATGGTAGTGAGAACACTGGTGACGTGAGTTTGCTACGAGGTGAGAACAATACACTGGAATGCGATCTGCTCCCAACCGGTAGTGCGAAACAGTTGGATGGTTATTGGAAAGCGAGCGTGAATGGTGAAGAGGCGCGGATTGTTTCGTTGAATACGACTACTGGTCGAGCGGTGATCAGTCCACCATCCGGTTCGTCTACGTATAACCGATTAGGTAACGTTCAGGTCGTGTGCGAATTCTACTCGAAGGACGATCAACCACTTTTCAAATTTGATCGGAAAGTGACTGTGGTTGGTGAGTGCTCATTGAGTCAGTCATAGAGTCAGTCGTTCATTTGTTGAATAGGTCAGTCAGACATTTCTACAGTAATTCGTTCATTGATTGGTTGATTCAGTCAGTCAATCAGTCGGTCAGACATAGAGACAGACAGTTAATCAGAAGTTCACATGCTAAGCCAGTCATTCATTCAGTCCGAGAGTAAGTCAGTCAGTCATTCAGTCATTCATTTTGTTTACCAGTCATTCAGTCGGTGGGTCACTCAACCAGTCTATTTGTGAGTCAGTCAGCCATTCATTCAGTCAGTCAGTCAGTGATCCAACGAGTCAGTCCGTTAGTCGATGATTCAATCAAAAATTCAATCAGTCAGTCATTTACTGAGATGTTCAATCAGTCGGTCATTCAATGAGTCAGTCAGTCAGTCAGTCAGTCAGTCAGTCAGTCACTGGATCAGTCAGTTAGTCAATCAGCCATTCTTTCATTCAGTCAGCCAATCTGTCAGTCAATCCTTTGGTCCTTTATTCAGTGGGTCAATCGGTCAATCTGTCATGCATTCATTCATTCATTCATTCATTCATTCATTCATTCATTCATTCATTCATTCATTCATTCATTCATTCATTCATTCATTCATTCATTCATTCATTCATTCATTCATTCATTCATTCATTCATTCATTCATTCATTCATTCATTCATTCATTCATTCATTCATTCATTCATTCATTCATTCATTCATTCATTCATTCATTCATTCATTCATTCATTCATTCATTCATTCATTCATTCATTCATTCATTCATTCATTCATTCATTCATTCATTCATTCATTCATTCATTCATTCATTCATTCATTCATTCATTCATTCATTCATTCATTCATTCATTCATTCATTCATTCATTCATTCATTCATTCATTCATTCATTCATTCATTCATTCATTCATTCATTCATTCATTCATTCATTCATTCATTCATTCATTCATTCATTCATTCATTCATTCATTCATTCATTCATTCATTCATTCATTCATTCATTCATTCATTCATTCATTCATTCATTCATTCATTCATTCATTCATTCATTCATTCATTCATTCATTCATTCATTCATTCATTCATTCATTCATTCATTCATTCATTCATTCAGTGAGTCAGTCAGTGAGTCAGTGAGTCAGTCAGTGAGTCAGTCAGTCAGTCAGTCAGTCAGTCAGTCAGTCAGTCAGTCAGTGAGTCAGTCAGTCAGTCCGTCAGTCAGTCAGTCAGTGATTGAGTCAATGAATCAGTCAGTCAGTCAGTGAGTCAGACAGTCAGTGAGTGATTGAGTCAATCAGTCACTCAGTCAGACAGTGATTCAGTCAGTCTGTCACTCACTAAGTCAGTCAGTCATCGATTCAGCCATTCAGTCAATCAGTTAAGGAGTGAGTGAGTGAGTGAGTCAGTGAATCAGTCAGTCAGTCAGTCAGACAGTGTGTCAGTCAGTCATTCGGTGAGTCAGTCAGTCAGTCAGTCATTCAGTCAGTCTGTCAGTCAGTGAGTCAGTGAGTCAGTCAGTCATTGAGTGAGTCAGTCAGTCTGTGCTTGAGTCAGTCAGTGAGTCAATCAATCATTCAGTCAGTCGGTCAGTCAGTCAGTCAGACATTCATTCAATCAGTTATTGAGTGAGTGAGTGAGTGAGTTAGTAAGTGAGCGAGTGAGTGAGTCAGTCAGTCAGTCAGTCAGTCATTCGTTGAGTCAGATAGTCAGTCATTCGGTGAGTCAGTCAGTCAGTCTATCAGTCAGTCAGTCAGTCAGTGCGTCAGTCAGTCATTCAGTGTGTCAGCCAGTAGTCAGTCAGTGAGTCAGTCAGTCTGTCAGTCAGTCATTCATTGAGTCAGTCAGTGATTCAATCAGTCTATCACTCAATCAGTCAGTCAGTCAGTCAGTCAGTGAGTGAGTCAGTCAGTCTGTGCTTGAGTCAGTCAGTCAGTCAGTCAGTCAGTTAGTCAGTCAGTCCATCAGTCAGTCAGTCAGTCAGTCAGTCAGTCAGTGATTGAGTCAATGAATCAGTCAGTCAGTCATTCAGTCAATCAGTTATTGAGTGAGTGAGTGAGTCAGTGACTGAGTAAGTGAGTGAGTCAGTCAGTCAGTGATTCAGTCAGTCATTCGGTGAGTCATTCAGTCAGTCAGTGAATCAGTCAGTCAGCCAGTTTGTCAGTGATTCAGCCTTTCAGCCAATCAGTTATTGGGTGAGTGATTGATTGATTCCGTCAGTCAGTCAGTCAGTGCGTCAGTGAGTCCGTCAGTGAGTCAGTCCATCAGTCAGTGAGTCAGTGAGTCAGTGAGTCAGTGAGTCAGTGAGTCAGTCAGTCAGTCAGTCAGTCAGTCAGTCAGTCAGTCAGTCAGTGATTGAGTCAATTAATCTGTCAGTCAGTCAGTGAATGAGTGAGTGAGTGAGTCATTCAGTCAACCAGACAGTGAGTCAGTCAGTCTGTCACTCACTATGTCAGTCAGTCATCGAGTCAGTCATTCAGTCAATCAGTTATTGAGTGAGTGAGTGAGTGAGTGAATGCGTCATTCAGTCAGTCAGTCAGTCAGTGAGTCAGTCGGTCATTCGGTGAGTCAGTCAGTCATTCAGTGAGTCAGTCAGTCCGTCAGTGAGACAGTCCATCAGTCAGTGAGTCAGTGAGTCAGTCAGTCAGTGAGTCAGTGAGTGAGTGAGTCAGTCAGTGAGTCAGTCAATCTGTCACTCACTAAGTCAGTCAGTGATCGAGTCAGTCATTCAGTCAATGACTTATTGAGTGAGTGAGTGAGTGAATGTGTTAGTGAGTGAGTGAGTCCGTGAGTCAGTCAGTCAGTCATTCGGTGAGTCCGTCAGTCAGTCATTCGGTGAGTCAGTCAGTGAGTCAGTCAGTCAGTCCATCAGTCTGTCAGTCAGTCAGTCATTGAGTCAGTCAGTGATTTAGTCAGTCTGTCACTCAATCAGACAGTCAGTCAGTCAATCAGTGAGTGAGTCAGTCAGTCTGTGCTTCAGTCAGTCAGTGAGTCAATCAATCATTCAGTCAGTCGGTCAGTCAGTGAGTCAGTCAGTCAGTCAGTCAGTCAGTCAGTAAGTGATTGAGTCAATGAATCAGTCAGTCAGTGAGTGAGTGAGTGAGTAAGTCAGTCAGTCAGAGAGGGAGTCAGTCAGTCTGTCACTCACTAAGTCAGTCAGTCATCGATTCAGCCATTCAGTCAATCAGTTATTGAGTGAGTGAGTGAGTGAGTCACTGAGTCAGTCAGTCAGTGAGTCAGTCAGTCAGTCATTCGGTGAGTCAGTCAGTCAGTCAGTCAGTCAGTCTGTCAGTCAGTGAGTCAGTGAGTCAGGCAGTCATTGAGTGAGTCAGTCAGTCTGTGCTTGAGTCAGTCAGTGAATCAATCAATCATTCAGTCAGTCGGTCAGTCAGTCAGTCAGTCAGACATTCAGTCAATCAGTTATTGAGTGAGTGAGTGAGTGAGTGAGTTATTAAGTGAGCGAGTGAGTGAGTCATTCAGTCAGTCAGTCATTCATTCGTTGAGTCAGATAGTCAGTCATTCGGTGAGTCAGTCAGTCAGTCTATCAGTCAGTCAGTCATTCAGTTGTTCAGTCAGTCATTCAGTGTGTCAGCCAGTAGTCAGTCAGTGAGTCAGTCAGTCTGTCAGTCAGTCAGTCATTGAGTCAGTCAGTGATTCAATCAGTCTGTCACTCAATCATTCAGTCAGTCAGTCAGTCAGTGAGTGAGTCAGTCAGTCTGTGCTTGAGTCAGTCAGTGAGTCAATCAATCATTCAGTCAGTCGGTCAGTCAGTCAGTCAGTCAGTCAGTCAGTCAGTTAGTGATTGAGTCAATGAATCAGTCAGTCAGTCATTCAGTCAATCAGTTATTGAGTGAGTGAGTGAGTGAGTTAGTAAGTGAGCGAGTGAGTGAGTCAGTCAGTCAGTCAGTCAATCATTCGTTGAGTCAGATAGTCAGTCATTCGGTGAGTCAGTCAGTCAGTCTATCAGTCAGTCAGTCAGTCAGTGGGTCAGTCAGTCATTCAGTGTGTCAGCCAGTAGTCAGTCAGTGAGTCAGTCAGTCTGTCAGTCAGTCATTCATTGAGTCAGTCAGTGATTCAATCAGTCTATCACTCAATCAGTCAGTCAGTCAGTCAGTCAGTGAGTGAGTCAGTCAGTCTGTGCTTGAGTCAGTCATTCAGTGAGTCAGTCAGTCAGTCAGTTAGTCAGTCAGTCCATCAGTCATTCAGTCAATCAGTCAGTCAGTGATTGAGTCAATGAATCAGTCAGTCAGACATTCAGTCAATCAGTTATTGAGTGAGTGAGTGAGTCAGTGACTGAGTAATTGAGTGAGTCAGTCAGTCAGTGATTCAGTCATTCATTCGGTGAGTCATTCAGTCAGTCAGTGAATCAGTCAGTCAGCCAGTTTGTCAGTGATTCAGCCTTTCAGCCAATCAGTTATTGGGTGAGTGATTGATTGAGTCCGTCAGTCAGTCAGTCAGTGCGTCAGTCAGTCCGTCAATGGGTCAGTCCATCAGTCAGTAAGTCAGTGAGTCAGTGAGTCAGTCAGTCAGTCAGTCAGTCAGTCAGTCAGTCAGTCAGTGATTGAGTCAAATAATCTGTCAGTCAGTCAGTGAGTCAGTCAGTGAATGAGTGAGTGAGTCAGTCAGTCAGTCAGTCAGTCAGTGAGTCAGTCAGTCTGTCACTCACTAAGTCAGTCAGTCATCGAGTCTGTCATTCAGTCAATCAGTTATTGAGTGAGTGAGTGAGTGAATGCGTCATTCAGTCAGTCAGTCAGTGAGTGAGTCAGTCAGTCATTCGGTGAGTCAGTCAGTCAGTCAGTGAGTCATTCACTCAGTCTCTCAGTCAGTCAGTCAGTGAGTCAGTCAGTCAGTCAGTTTGTCAGTGATTGTGCCTTTCAGCCAATCAGTTATTGAGTGTGTGATTGATTGATTCCGTCAGTCAGTCAGTCAGTGAGTCAGTCAGTCCGTCAGTGAGTCAGTCCATCAGTCAGTGAGTCAGTGAGTCAGTCAGTCAGTGAGTCAGTGAGTGAGTGAGTCAGTCAGTGAGTCAGTCAATCTGTCACTCACTAAGTCAGTCAGTGATCGAGTCAGTCATTCAGTCAATCACTTATTGAGTGAGTGAGTGAGTGAATGAGTTAGTGAGTGAGTGAGTCCGTGAGTCAGTCAGTCAGTCATTCGGTGAGTCCGTCAGTCAGTCATTCGGTGAGTCAGTCAGTGACTCAGTCAGTCAGTCAATCAGTCTGTCAGTCAGTCAGTCATTGAGTCAGTCAGTGATTTAGTCAGTCTGTCACTCAATCAGACAGTCAGTCGGTCAGTCAGTCTGTCAGCCAGTCAGTCAGTCAGTCAGTGAGTCAGTCGGTCAGTCAGTGAGTCAGTCAGTCAGTCAGTCAGTCAGTCAGTAAGTGATTGAGTCAATGAATCAGTCAGTCAGTCAGTGAGTGAGTGAGTCAGTCAGTCAGTCAGTCAGTCAGAGAGGGAGTCAGTCAGTCTGTCACCCACTGAGTAGGTCAGTCATCGAGTCAATCATTCAGTCAACCAGTTATTGAGTGATTGAGTGAGTGAGTGAGTCAGTCAGTCAGTGTGTCAGTCAGTCAGTCAGTGAGTCAGTCAGTCAGTCATTCGGTGAGTCAGTCAGTCAGTCAGTGAGTCAGACTGTCAGCCAGTTTGTCAGTGATTCAGCCATTCAGTCAATCAGTTATTGAGTGAGTGAGTGAGTGAGTCAGTCAGTCAGTCAGTCAGTCATTCGGTGAGTCAGTCAGTCATTCGGTGAGTCAGTCAGTCACTCAGTCAGTCTGTCTGTCAGTGAGTCAGTCAGTCAGTCAGTTTGTCAGTGATTCAGCCATTCAGTCAATCAGTTATTGAGTGAGTGAGTGAGTGAGTTAGTAAGTGAGCGAGTGAGCCAGTCAGTCAGTCAGTCAGTCAGTCCTTCGTTGCGTCAGATAGTCAGTCATTCGGTGAGTCCGTCAGTCAGTCTATCAGTCAGTCAGTCAGTCAGTGGGTCAGTCAGTCATTCGGTGTGTCAGTCAGTCAGTCAGTGAGTCAGTCTGTCAGCCAGGTTGTCAGTGATTCAGCCATTCAGTCAATCAGTTATTGAGTGAGTGAGTGAGTCAGTCAGTCAGTCAGTCAGTCAGTCATTCGGTGAGTCAGTCAGTCATTCGGTGAGTCAGTCAGTCACTCAGTCAGTCTGTCTGTCAGTGAGTCAGTCAGTCAGTCAGTTTGTCAGTGATTCAGCCATTCAGTCAATCAGTTATTGAGTGAGTGAGTGAGTGAGTTAGTAAGTGAGCGAGTGAGCCAGTCAGTCAGTCAGTCAGTCATTCGTTGCGTCAGATAGTCAGTCATTCGGTGAGTCAGTCTGTCAGTCAGTCAGTCATTGAGTCAGTCAGTGATTCAATCAGTCTGTCACTCAATCAGTCAGTCAGTCAGTCAGTCAGTGAGTGAGTCAGTCAGTCTGTGCTTGAGTCAGTCAGTGAGTCAATCAATCATTCAGTCATTCGGTGAGTCAGTCAGTCAGTCAGTCAGTCAGTCATTCAGTCAGTTAGTGAGTCAGTCAGTCAGTCAGTCTATCAGTTAGTCAGTCAGTCAGACAGTCAGTCAGTCAGTCAGTCAGTCAGTCTGTGATTGAGTCAATGAATCAGTCAGTCAGTCATTCAGTCAGCTAGTGAGTGACTCAGTCAGTCAGTCAGAGAGTGAGTCCGTCAGTCTGTCACTCACGAAGTAGGTCAGTCATCGAGTCAGTCATTCAGTCAATCAGTTATTGAGTGAGTGAGTGAGTCAGTGAGTGAGTAAGTGAGTCAATCAGTCAGTCAGTGATTCAGTCAGTCATTCGGTGAGTCATTCAGTCAGTCAGTGAATCAGTCAGTCAGCCAGTTTGTCAGTGATTCAGCCATTCAGTCAATCAGTTTTTGAGTGAGTGAGTGAGTCAGTCACTCAGTCAGTCAGTCAGACATTCGGTGAGTCAGTCAGTCATTCGGTGAGTCAGTCAGTCACTCAGTCAGTCTGTCAGTCAGTGAGTCAGTCAGTCAGTCAGTTTGTCAGTGATTCAGCCATTCAGTCAATCAGTTATTGAGTGAGTGAGTGAGTCAGTCAGTCAGTCAGTCAGTCATTCGTTGAGTCGGTCAGTCATTCGGTGAGTCAGTCAGTCACTCAGTCAGTCTGTCAGTCAGTCACTCATTCAGTCTGTCAGTCAGTGAGTCAGTCAGTCAGCCAGTTTGTCAGTGATTCAGCCATTCAGCCAGCCAGTTATTGGGTGAGTGATTGATTGAGTCCGTCAGTCAGTCAGTCAATGCGTCAGTCAGTCCTTCAGTGAGTCAGTCCATCAGTCAGTGAGTCAGTGAGTCAGTCAGTCAGTCAGTCAGTCAGTCAGTCAGTAAGTCAATCAGTCAGTCAGTCAGTCAGTCAGCCAGTCAGTCAGTCAGTCAGTCAGTCAGTCAGTGATTGAGTCAATTAATCTGTCAGTCAGTCAGTGAGTCAGTCAGAGAGTGAGTGAGTGAGTCAGTCAGTCAGTCAGTCAGACAGTGTGTCAGTCAGTCAGTGAGTCAGTCTGTCAGCCAGTTTGTCAGTGATTCAGCCATTCAGTCAATCAGTTATTGAGTGAAAGTGAGTCAGTCAGTCAGTCAGTCATTCAGTCATTCGGTGAGACAGTCAGTCATTCGGTGAGTCAGTCAGTCACTCAGTCAGTCTGTCAGTCAGTGAGTCAGTCAGTTAGTCAGTTTGTCAGTGATTCAGCCATTCAGTCAATCAGTTATTGATTGAGTGAGTGAGTGAGTTAGTAAGTGAGCGAGTGAGCCAGTCAGTCAGTCAGTCAGTCAGTCATTCGTTGCGTCAGATAGTCAGTCATTCGGTGAGTCAGTCAGTCAGTCTATCAGTCAGTCAGTCAGTCAGTGGGTCAGTCAGTCATTCGGTGTGTCAGCCAGTAGTCAGTCAGTGAGTCAGTCAGTCATTCGGTGAGTCACTCAGTCAGTCAGTGAGTCATTCAGTCAGTCTCTCAGTCAGTCAGTCAGTGAGTCAGTCAGTCAGTCAGTTTGTCAGTGATTCAGGCATTCAGTCAATCAGTTATTGAGTGTGTGATTGATTGATTCCGTCAGTCAGTCAGTCAGTGAGTCAGTCAGTCAGTGAGTCAGTGAGTGAGTGAGTCAGTCAGTGAGTCAGTCAATCTGTCACTCACTAAGTCAGTCAGTGATCGAGTCAGTCATTCAGTCAATCACTTATTGAGTGAGTGAGTGAGTGAATGAGTTAGTGAGTGAGTGAGTCCGTGAGTCAGTCAGTCAGTCATTCGGTGAGTCCGTCAGTCAGTCATTCGTTGAGTCAGTCAGTGACTCAGTCAGTCAGTCAATCAGTCTGTCAGTCAGTCAGTCATTGAGTCAGTCAGTGATTTAGTCAGTCTGTCACTCAATCAAACAGTCAGTCAGTCAATCAGTGAGTGAGTCAGTCAGTCTGTGCTTCAGTCAGTCAGTGAGTCAATCAATCATTCAGTCAGTCGGTCAGTCAGTCTGTCAGCCAGTCAGTCAGTCAGTCAGTGAGTCAGTCGGTCAGTCAGTGAGTCAGTCAGTCAGTCAGTCAGTCAGTCAGTAAGTGATTGAGTCAATGAATCAGTCAGTCAGTCAGTGAGTGAGTGAGTGAGTCAGTCAGTCAGTCAGTCAGAGAGGGAGTCAGTCAGTCTGTCACCCACTGAGTAGGTCAGTCATCGAGTCAATCATTCAGTCAACCAGTTATTGAGTGATTGAGTGAGTGAGTGAGTCAGTCAGTCAGTGTGTCAGTCAGTCAGTCAGTGAGTCAGTCTGTCAGCCAGTTTGTCAGTGATTCAGCCATTCAGTCAATCAGTTATTGAGTGAGTGAGTGAGTCAGTCAGTCAGTCAGTCATTCGGTGAGACAGTCAGTCATTCGGTGAGTCAGTCAGTCACTCAGTCAGTCTGTTAGTCAGTGAGTCAGTCAGTCAGTCAGTTTGTCAGTGATTCAGCCATTCAGTCAATCAGTTATTGAGTGAGTGAGTGAGTGAGTTAGTAAGTGAGCGAGTGAGTGAGTCAGTCAGTCAGTCAGTCAGTCATTCGTTGAGTCAGATAGTCAGTCATTCGATGAGTCAGTCAGTCAGTCTATCAGTCAGTCAGTCAGTCAGTTGGTCAGTCAGTCATTCGGTGTGTCAGCCAGTAGTCAGTCAGTGAGTCAGTCAGTCTGTCAGTCAGGCCGTCATTGAGTCAGTCAGTGATTCAATCAGTCTGTCACTCAATCAGTCAGTCAGTCATTCAGTCAGTTATTGAGTCAGTCAGTCAGTCAGTCAATCAGTTAGTCAGTCAGTCAATCAGTCAGTCAGTCAGTCAGTCAGTCTGTGACTGAGTCAATGAATTAGTCAGTCAGTCATTCAGTCAGCTAGTGAGTGACTCAGTCAGTCAGTCAGAGAGTGAGTCCGTCAGTCTGTCCCTCACCAAGTAGGTCAGTCATCGAGTCAGTCATTCAGTCAATCAGTTATTGAGTGAGTGAGTGAGTCAGTGAGTGAGTAAGTGAGTCAGTCAGTCAGTCAGTGATTCAGTCAGTCAGCCAGTTTGTCAATGATTCAGCCATTCAGCCAATCAGTTATTGGGTGAGTGATTGATTGGGTCCGTCAGTCAGTCAGTCAGTGCGTCAGTCAGTCCTTCAGTGAGTCAGTCCATCAGTCAGTGAGTCAATGAGTCAGTGAGTCAGTCAGTCAGTGAGTCAGTCAGTCAGTCAGTCAGTCAGTCAGTCAGTCAGTCAGTCAGTCATTCAGTGATTGAGTCAATTAATCTCTCAGTCAGTCAGCGAGTCAGTCAGTGAGTGAGTGAGTGAGTGAGTCAGTCAGTCAGTCAGTCAGACAGTGAGTCAGTCAGTCTGTCACTCACTAAGTCAGTCAGTCATCGAGTCAGTCATTCAGTCAGTCAGTTATTGAGTGAGTGAGAGAGTGAGTGAATGCGTCATTCAGTCAGTCAGTCAGTCAGTGAGTCAGTCAGTCATTCGGTGAGTCACTCAGTCAGTCAGTGAGTCATTCACTCAGTCTCTCAGTCAGTCAGTCAGTGAGTCAGTCAGTCAGTCAGTTTGTCAGTGATTCAGCCATTCAGTCAATCAGTTATTGAGTGTGTGATTGATTGATTCCGTCAGTCAGTCAGTCAGTGAGTCAGTCAGTCCGTCAATGAGTCAGTCCATCAGTCAGTGAGTCAGTGAGTCAGTCAGTCAGTGAGTCAGTGAGTGAGTGAGTCAGTCAGTGAGTCAGTCAATCTGTCACTCACTAAGTCAGTCAGTGATCGAGTCAGTCATTCTGTCAATCACTTATTGAGTGAGTGAGTGAGTGAATGAGTTAGTGAGTGAGTGAGTCCGTGAGTCAGTCAGTCAGTCATTCGGTGAGTCCGTCAGTCAATCATTCGGTGAGTCAGTCAGTGAGTCAGTCAGTCAGTCATTGAGTCAGTCAGTGATTTAGTCAGTCTGTCACTCAATCAGTCAGTCAGTCTGTGCTTCAGTCAGTCAGTGAGTCAATCAATCATTCAGTCAGTCGGTCAGTCAGTCTGTCAGCCAGTCAGTCAGTCAGTCAGTGAGTCAGTCGGTCAGTCAGTGAGTCAGTCAGTCAGTCAGTCAGTCAGTCAGTAAGTGATTGAGTCAATGAATCAGTCAGTCAGTGAGTGAGTGAGTGAGTGAGTGAGTCAGTCAGTCAGTCAGAGAGGGAGTCAGTCAGTCTGGCACTCACTAAGTAGGTCAGTCATCGAGTCAATCATTCAGTCAATCAGTTATTGAGTGAGTGAGTGAGTGAGTCAGTCAGTCAGTGAGTCAGTCAGTCAGCCAGTTTGTCAGTGATTCAGCCATTCAGTCAATCAGTTATTGGGTGAGTGATTGATTGAGTCCGTCAGTCAGTCAGTCAGTGCGTCAGTCAGTCCTTCAGTGAGTCAGTCCATCAGTCAGTGAGTCAGTGAGTCAGTCAGTCAGTGAGTCAGTGAGTGAGTGAGTCAGTCAGTGAGTCAGTCAATCTGTCACTCACTAAGTCAGTCAGTCATCGAGTCAGTCATTCAGTTAACCAGTTTTTGAGTGAGTGAGTGAATGAGTGAGTTATTGAGTGAGTGAGTGAGTGAGTCAGTCAGTCAGTCAGTCATTCGGTGAGTCAGTCAGTCAGTCATTCGGTGAGTCAGTCAGTCAGTCAGTCAGTGGTTCAGTCAGTCAGTGGGTCAGTCAGTCATTCGGTGAGTCAGTCAGTAGTCAGTCAGTCAGTCAGTCAGACATTGACTCACTCACTCACTCACTCACTCACTCACTCACTCACTCACTCACTCACTCACTCACTCACTCACTCACTCACTCACTCACTCACTCACTCACTCACTCACTCACTCACTCACTCACTCACTCACTCACACAATCACTCACTCACTCACTCACTCACTCACTCACTCACTTATTCACCCACTCACCCACTCACCCACTCACTCACTCACTCACTGAATCACACACTGACTGGTAGGGTTTATCTTTCGCTCTTCCCTATCCCCGTCTCTTTCTCTAATTTCACTCACAACCGCACTCTCTTCCGCTGCGTCGATGTGATCGCGTTGCGTCGAATTCGTTGGTTGTATCGTCATACGCACATTCCGTTGCGACTGGATACGGTCCGGTATGATCTTTTGTGCATACGAATTTCGCACAACTGACCATACTCGCTTGATTCAATGAATCAGAGGTTCTGAAGAAGTATTCGGTCAAATTCGAACCGTCAAACGGCATAATACACGTGGGTGACCGAGCGGAATTCAGATGCATACCACACGGGAACGGGGACAAGGCGAGCGGTGCTCTACAACGGTTCGATTCGGGTGGTTATTTCCGATTGATTGATTTGAATAATCGGACTGATCTGTTATGGGCACAACATGGAGACCAAATGGGTCGGGTCTTACCACCGCAATCGGCAAGTGAATTCAACAAGGTGGGTAGTACGGTTGTGCGTTGTGATTACATACGAGACGGGGAGACCAAGGCCACGGCACAACTGCATGTGCACATACTGCGTGAGTTCGATCGCACTAATTTTTGTCCTATTCTATTGCCTTATTCAATCTACCTTTGTCCGAAGCGTCAATTTGATCTGGGTGGGCATGTGATTGAACACCGGTTCAAATGACTTTGAGTGTGCACACTTTTGTGCAAGTTTGAAAATTGTGTATTCATGTTGATTGTTTTCTTCTGTAGAGAGGAGATCGAGAAGCGGTTGATTGATTGATTGAAACATTCACAGAATGAATGAATAAATGACTGGTTGACGGAGTGAATAAGTGACTGAAAGACAGACGGTATGATTGCCTTCGTGCGTTCGTGCGTGCGTGCGTGCGTGCGTTGGAGTCTGTCTGTGTGGCTGGGTGTTTGGCTGGTTGGCTGCCTGCTTGCCTGTCTGTGTGTTGCCTGCATGCCTGATTGGTTGACGGCTCGTAAGCTTGATGGACTGTTAGATGGATTCCATTGGATTCGTACTGTTTGTGCGACTCCTAAATTTTCGTTCCCGTCCTCATTTAGAAAATGTGTGCAACTGCATTCGTGTGTTCGGTTTCTCACTCCCGTGTGTTTTTGTGTTTTTGTGTGTGTCTGAGTGTGTCTGAGTGTGTCTGAGTGTTCGAATGTCTCTGCATAATTGCGTAAATAGGAATACAGTCTGTGTGTTTGTGTGATGGTTGTGTTCCGGTGTTTGTGTGTTTGTGGGTGAGTGTGTGTTTATGTGTACGCGTTAGCGTGTGGATTTGTACGGACCGCTGTGATTGTGTCTCTGTTTTTGGCTGTTAGTTTGTTACGACGCCTGTGTTTTCCTACAACATGCAGCTGCAAATCTGACGGGCACGTTGGATGGTAGTGAGAACACTGGTGACGTGAGTTTGCTACGAGGTGAGAACAAGACACTGGAATGCGATCTGCTCCCAACCGGTAGTGCGAAACAGTTGGATGGTTATTGGAAAGCGAGCGTGAATGGTGAAGAGGCGCGGATTGTTTCGTTGAATACGACTACTGGTCGAGCGGTGATCAGTCCACCATCCGGTTCGTCTACGTATAACCAATTAGGTAAAGTTCAGGTCGTGTGCGAATTCTACTCGAAGGACGATCAACCACTTTTCAAATTTGATCGGAACGTGACTGTGGTTGGTGAGTGCTCATTGAGTCAGTCATAGAGTCAGTCGTTCATTTGTTGAATAGGTCAGTCAGACATTTCTACAGTCATTCGTTGATTGATTGATCGGTTCATTCAGTCAATGGGTCATTTGTTGAGTCTGTAAGTCAAGCAGTCACGCAATCAATGAATCATTCATTCAGTCCGAGAGTCAGTCAGTCAAAGAGTGAGTCAAAGAGTCATTCAGTGTGTCAGTCAGTGAGTCAGTCAGTCAGTCAGTCAGTGAGTCAGTCAGTCAGTCAGTCAGTCAGTCAGTCAGTCAGTCAGTCAGTCAGTGATTGAGTCAATTAATCAGTCAGTCAGTCAGTGAGTCCACCAGTGAGTCAGTCAGTCAGTCAGTCATTCGGTGAGTCAGTCAGTCTGTCACTCACTAAGTCAGTCAGTCATCGATTCAGCCATTCAGTCAATCAGTTATTGAGTGAGTGAGTGAGTCAGTCAGTCAGTCAGTCAGACAGTCAGTGAGTCAGTCAGAAAATTGGTGAGTAAGTCAGTGAGTCAGTCACTCAGTCAGTCTGTCAGTCGGTCAGTCAGTCAGTCAGTCACTCAGTCAGTCAGTCTGTCAGTGATTCAGCCATTCAGTCAATCAGTTATTGAGTGAGTGATAGATTGAGTCCGTCAGTCAGTCAGTCAGTGCGTCAGTCAGTCCGTCAGTCAGTCAGTCCATCAGTCAATGAAACAGTGAGTTAGTGAGTCAGTGATTCAGTCAGGGAGTCAGTCATTGAGTCAGTCAGTCTGTCACTCCCTAAGTCAGTCAGTCATCGAGTCAGTCATTCAGTCAATCAGTTATTGAGTGAGTGATTCAGCCATTCAGCCAGCCAGTTATTGGGTGAGTGATTGATTGAGTCCGTCAGTCAGTCAGTCAGTGCGTCAGTCAGTCCTTGAGTGAGTCAGTCCATCAGTCAGTGAGTCAGTGAGTCAGTGAGTCAGTCAGTCAGTCAGTCAGTCAGTAAGTCAGTCAGTCAGTCAGTCAGTCAGCCAGTCAGTCAGTCAGTCAGTCAGTCAGTCAGTGATTGAGTCAATTAATCTGTCAGTCAGTCAGTGAGTCAGTCAGAGAGTGAGTGAGTGAGTCAGTCAGTCAGTCAGTCAGACCGTGTGTCAGTCAGTCAGTGAGTCAGTCTGTCAGCCAGTTTGTCAGTGATTCAGCCATTCAGTCAATCAGTTATTGATTGAGTGAGTGAGTGAGTTAGTAAGTGAGCGAGTGAGCCAGTCATTCAGTCAGTCAGTCAGTCATTCAGTCATTCGGTGAGACAGTCAGTCATTCGGTGAGTCAGTCAGTCACTCAGTCAGTCTGTCAGTCAGTGAGTCAGTCAGTTAGTCAGTTTGTCAGTGATTCAGCCATTCAGTCAATCAGTTATTGATTGAGTGAGTGAGTGAGTTAGTAAGTGAGCGAGTGAGCCAGTCAGTCAGTCAGTCAGTCAGTCATTCGTTGCGTCAGATAGTCAGTCATTCGGTGAGTCAGTCAGTCAGTCTATCAGTCAGTCAGTCAGTCAGTGGGTCAGTCAGTCATTCGGTGTGTCAGCCAGTAGTCAGTCAGTGAGTCAGTCAGTCATTCGGTGAGTCGCTCAGTCAGTCAGTGAGTCATTCAGTCAGTCTCTCAGTCAGTCAGTCAGTCAGTCAGTCAGTCAGTCA
Source organism: Fasciola hepatica (assembly GCA_948099385.1). Taxonomy (NCBI): domain Eukaryota; kingdom Metazoa; phylum Platyhelminthes; class Trematoda; order Plagiorchiida; family Fasciolidae; genus Fasciola; species Fasciola hepatica. The sequence goes on from CANUEZ040000173.1 coordinate 164,913, forward strand.
GTTTGTCAGTGATTCAGGCATTCAGTCAATCAGTTATTGAGTGTGTGATTGATTGATTCCGTCAGTCAGTCAGTCAGTGAGTCAGTCAGTCAGTGAGTCAGTGAGTGAGTGAGTCAGTCAGTGAGTCAGTCAATCTGTCACTCACTAAGTCAGTCAGTGATCGAGTCAGTCATTCAGTCAATCACTTATTGAGTGAGTGAGTGAGTGAATGAGTTAGTGAGTGAGTGAGTCCGTGAGTCAGTCAGTCAGTCATTCGGTGAGTCCGTCAGTCAGTCATTCGTTGAGTCAGTCAGTGACTCAGTCAGTCAGTCAATCAGTCTGTCAGTCAGTCAGTCATTGAGTCAGTCAGTGATTTAGTCAGTCTGTCACTCAATCAAACAGTCAGTCAGTCAATCAGTGAGTGAGTCAGTCAGTCTGTGCTTCAGTCAGTCAGTGAGTCAATCAATCATTCAGTCAGTCGGTCAGTCAGTCTGTCAGCCAGTCAGTCAGTCAGTCAGTGAGTCAGTCGGTCAGTCAGTGAGTCAGTCAGTCAGTCAGTCAGTCAGTCAGTAAGTGATTGAGTCAATGAATCAGTCAGTCAGTCAGTGAGTGAGTGAGTGAGTCAGTCAGTCAGTCAGTCAGAGAGGGAGTCAGTCAGTCTGTCACCCACTGAGTAGGTCAGTCATCGAGTCAATCATTCAGTCAACCAGTTATTGAGTGATTGAGTGAGTGAGTGAGTCAGTCAGTCAGTGTGTCAGTCAGTCAGTCAGTGAGTCAGTCTGTCAGCCAGTTTGTCAGTGATTCAGCCATTCAGTCAATCAGTTATTGAGTGAGTGAGTGAGTCAGTCAGTCAGTCAGTCATTCGGTGAGACAGTCAGTCATTCGGTGAGTCAGTCAGTCACTCAGTCAGTCTGTTAGTCAGTGAGTCAGTCAGTCAGTCAGTTTGTCAGTGATTCAGCCATTCAGTCAATCAGTTATTGAGTGAGTGAGTGAGTGAGTTAGTAAGTGAGCGAGTGAGTGAGTCAGTCAGCCAGTCAGTCAGTCATTCGTTGAGTCAGATAGTCAGTCATTCGATGAGTCAGTCAGTCAGTCTATCAGTCAGTCAGTCAGTCAGTGGGTCAGTCAGTCATTCGGTGTGTCAGCCAGTAGTCAGTCAGTGAGTCAGTCAGTCTGTCAGTCAGGCCGTCATTGAGTCAGTCAGTGATTCAATCAGTCTGTCACTCAATCAGTCAGTCAGTCATTCAGTCAGTTATTGAGTCAGTCAGTCAGTCAGTCAATCAGTTAGTCAGTCAGTCAATCAGTCAGTCAGTCAGTCAGTCAGTCTGTGACTGAGTCAATGAATTAGTCAGTCAGTCATTCAGTCAGCTAGTGAGTGACTCAGTCAGTCAGTCAGAGAGTGAGTCCGTCAGTCTGTCACTCACCAAGTAGGTCAGTCATCGAGTCAGTCATTCAGTCAATCAGTTATTGAGTGAGTGAGTGAGTCAGTGAGTGAGTAAGTGAGTCAGTCATTCAGTCAGTGATTCAGTCAGTCAGCCAGTTTGTCAATGATTCAGCCATTCAGCCAATCAGTTATTGGGTGAGTGATTGATTGGGTCCGTCAGTCAGTCAGTCAGTGCGTCAGTCAGTCCTTCAGTGAGTCAGTCCATCAGTCAGTGAGTCAGTGAGTCAGTGAGTCAGTCAGTCAGTGAGTCAGTCAGTCAGTCAGTCAGTCAGTCAGTCAGTCAGTCAGTCAGTCAGTCAGTCAGTCATTCAGTGATTGAGTCAATTAATCTCTCAGTCAGTCAGCGAGTCAGTCAGTGAGTGAGTGAGTGAGTGAGTCAGTCAGTCAGTCAGTCAGACAGTGAGTCAGTCAGTCTGTCACTCACTAAGTCAGTCAGTCATCGAGTCAGTCATTCAGTCAGTCAGTTATTGAGTGAGTGAGAGAGTGAGTGAATGCGTCATTCAGTCAGTCAGTCAGTCAGTGAGTCAGTCAGTCATTCGGTGAGTCACTCAGTCAGTCAGTGAGTCATTCACTCAGTCTCTCAGTCAGTCAGTCAGTGAGTCAGTCAGTCAGTCAGTTTGTCAGTGATTCAGCCATTCAGTCAATCAGTTATTGAGTGTGTGATTGATTGATTCCGTCAGTCAGTCAGTCAGTGAGTCAGTCAGTCCGTCAATGAGTCAGTCCATCAGTCAGTGAGTCAGTGAGTCAGTCAGTCAGTGAGTCAGTGAGTGAGTGAGTCAGTCAGTGAGTCAGTCAATCTGTCACTCACTAAGTCAGTCAGTGATCGAGTCAGTCATTCTGTCAATCACTTATTGAGTGAGTGAGTGAGTGAATGAGTTAGTGAGTGAGTGAGTCCGTGAGTCAGTCAGTCAGTCATTCGGTGAGTCCGTCAGTCAATCATTCGGTGAGTCAGTCAGTGAGTCAGTCAGTCAGTCAATCAGTCTGTCAGTCAGTCAGTCATTGGGTCAGTCAGTGATTTAGTCAGTCTGTCACTCAATCAGTCAGTCAGTCTGTGCTTCAGTCAGTCAGTGAGTCAATCAATCATTCAGTCAGTCGGTCAGTCAGTCTGTCAGCCAGTCAGTCAGTCAGTCAGTGAGTCAGTCGGTCAGTCAGTGAGTCAGTCAGTCAGTCAGTCAGTCAGTCAGTGATTGAGTCAATGAATCAGTGAGTCAGTCAGTGAGTGAGTGAGTGAGTCAGTCAGTCAGTCAGTCAGAGAGGGAGTCAGTCAGTCTGGCACTCACTAAGTAGGTCAGTCATCGAGTCAATCATTCAGTCAATCAGTTATTGAGTGAGTGAGTGAGTGAGTGAGTCAGTCAGTGAGTCAGTCAGTCAGCCAGTTTGTCAGTGATTCAGCCATTCAGTCAATCAGTTATTGGGTGAGTGATTGATTGAGTCCGTCAGTCAGTCAGTCAGTGCGTCAGTCAGTCCTTCAGTGAGTCAGTCCATCAGTCAGTGAGTCAGTGAGTCAGTCAGTCAGTGAGTCAGTGAGTGAGTGAGTCAGTCAGTGAGTCAGTCAATCTGTCACTCACTAAGTCAGTCAGTCATCGAGTCAGTCATTCAGTTAACCAGTTTTTGAGTGAGTGAGTGAATGAGTGAGTTATTGAGTGAGTGAGTGAGTGAGTCAGTCAGTCAGTCAGTCATTCGGTGAGTCAGTCAGTCAGTCATTCGGTGAGTCAGTCAGTCAGTCAGTCAGTGGTTCAGTCAGTCAGTGGGTCAGTCAGTCATTCGGTGAGTCAGTCAGTAGTCAGTCAGTCAGTCAGTCAGACATTGACTCACTCACTCACTCACTCACTCACTCACTCACTCACTCACTCACTCACTCACTCACTCACTCACTCACTCACTCACTCACTCACTCACTCACTCACTCACTCACTCACTCACTCACTCACACAATCACTCACTCACTCACTCACTCACTCACTCACTCACTTATTCACCCACTCACCCACTCACCCACTCACTCACTCACTCACTGAATCACACACTGACTGGTAGGGTTTATCTTTCGCTCTTCCCTATCCCCGTCTCTTTCTCTAATTTCACTCACAACCGCACTCTCTTCCGCTGCGTCGATGTGATCGCGTTGCGTCGAATTCGTTGGTTGTATCGTCATACGCACATTCCGTTGCGACTGGATACGGTCCGGTATGATCTTTTGTGCATACGAATTTCGCACAACTGACCATACTCGCTTGATTCAATGAATCAGAGGTTCTGAAGAAGTATTCGGTCAAATTCGAACCGTCAAACGGCATAATACACGTGGGTGACCGAGCGGAATTCAGATGCATACCACACGGGAACGGGGACAAGGCGAGCAGTGCTCTACAACGGTTCGATTCGGGTGGTTATTTCCGATTGATTGATTTGAAAAATCGGACTGATCTGTTATGGGCACAACATGGAGACCAAATGGGTCGGGTCTTACCACCGCAATCGGCAAGTGAATTCAACAAGGTGGGTAGTACGGTTGTGCGTTGTGATTACATACGAGACGGGGAGACCAAGGCCACGGCACAACTGCATGTGCACATACTGCGTGAGTTCGATCGCACTAATTTTTGTCCTATTCTATTGCCTTATTCAATCTACCTTTGTCCGAAGCGTCAATTTGATCTGGGTGGGCATGTGATTGAACACCGGTTCAAATGACTTTGAGTGTGCACACTTTTGTGCAAGTTTGAAAATTGTGTATTCATGTTGATTGTTTTCTTCTGTAGAGAGGAGATCGAGAAGCGGTTGATTGATTGATTGAAACATTCACAGAACGAATGAATAAATGACTGGTTGACGGAGTGAATAAGTGACTGAAAGACAGACGGTATGATTGCCTTCGTGCGTTCGTGCGTGCGTGCGTGCGTGCGTTGGAGTCTGTCTGTGTGGCTGGGTGTTTGGCTGGTTGGCTGCCTGCTTGCCTGTCTGTGTGTTGCCTGCATGCCTGATTGGTTGACGGCTCGTAAGCTTGATGGACTGTTAGATGGATTCCATTGGATTCGTACTGTGTGCGACTCCTAAATTTTCCTTCCCGTCCTCATTTAGCAAATGTGTGCAACTGCATTCGTGTGTTCGGTTTCTCACTCCCGTGTGTTTTTGTGTTTTTGTGTGTGTCTGAGTGTGTCTGAGTGTGTCTGAGTGTTCGAATGTCTCTGCATAATTGCGTAAATAGGAATACAGTCTGTGTGTTTGTGTGATGGTTGTGTTCCGGTGTTTGTGTGTTTGTGGGTGAGTGTGTGTTTATGTGTACGCGTTAGCGTGTGGATTTGTACGGACCGCTGTGATTGTGTCTCTGTTTTTGGCTGTTAGTTTGTTACGACGCCTGTGTTTTCCTACAACATGCAGCTGCAAATCTGACGGGCACGTTGGATGGTAGTGAGAACACTGGTGACGTGAGTTTGCTACGAGGTGAGAACAAGACACTGGAATGCGATCTGCTCCCAACCGGTAGTGCGAAACAGTTGGATGGTTATTGGAAAGCGAGCGTGAATGGTGAAGAGGCGCGGATTGTTTCGTTGAATACGACTACTGGTCGAGCGGTGATCAGTCCACCATCCGGTTCGTCTACGTATAACCAATTAGGTAAAGTTCAGGTCGTGTGCGAATTCTACTCGAAGGACGATCAACCACTTTTCAAATTTGATCGGAACGTGACTGTGGTTGGTGAGTGCTCATTGAGTCAGTCATAGAGTCAGTCGTTCATTTGTTGAATAGGTCAGTCAGACATTTCTACAGTCATTCGTTGATTGATTGATCGGTTCATTCAGTCAATGGGTCATTTGTTGAGTCTGTAAGTCAAGCAGTCACGCAATCAATGAATCATTCATTCAGTCCGAGAGTCAGTCAGTCAAAGAGTGAGTCAAAGAGTCATTCAGTGTGTCAGTCAGTGAGTCAGTCAGTCAGTCAGTCAGTGAGTCAGTCAGTCAGTCAGTCAGTCAGTCAGTCAGTCAGTCAGTCAGTCAGTGATTGAGTCAATTAATCAGTCAGTCAGTCAGTGAGTCCACCAGTGAGTCAGTCAGTCAGTAAGTCAGACAGTGAGTCAGTCAGTCTGTCACTCACTAAGTCAGTCAGTCATCGATTCAGCCATTCAGTCAATCAGTTATTGAGTGAGTGAGTGAGTCAGTCAGTCAGTCAGTCAGACAGTCAGTGAGTCAGTCAGAAAATTGGTGAGTAAGTCAGTGAGTCAGTCACTCAGTCAGTCTGTCAGTCGGTCAGTCAGTCAGTCAGTCACTCAGTCAGTCAGTCTGTCAGTGATTCAGCCATTCAGTCAATCAGTTATTGAGTGAGTGATAGATTGAGTCCGTCAGTCAGTCAGTCAGTGCGTCAGTCAGTCCGTCAGTCAGTCAGTCCATCAGTCAATGAAACAGTGAGTTAGTGAGTCAGTGATTCAGTCAGGGAGTCAGTCATTGAGTCAGTCAGTCTGTCACTCCCTAAGTCAGTCAGTCATCGAGTCAGTCATTCAGTCAATCAGTTATTGAGTGAGTGAGTCAGTCAGTCAGTCAGTCAGTCAGTCAATCATTCGGTGAGTCAGTCAGTCAATCACTCAGTCTGTCGGTCAGTCAGTCATTCGGTGAGTCAGTCAGTAGTCTGTCAATCAGTCAGTGAGTCAGTCAGTCAGTCAGTCATTCCTCAGTCAGTGATTCAGTAAGTTTGCCACTCAATCAGTCAATCAGTCAGTCAGTCAGTCAGTGAGTCAGACAGTCTGTGGTTCAGTCAGACAGTGAGACAATCAATCATTCAGTCAGTCGTTCAGTCAGTCAGTCAGTCAGTCCGTCAGACATTGACTCACTCACTCTCTCACTCACTCGCTCACTCACTCACTCACTCACTCACACACTCACTCAATCGATCAATTATTCAATCAACCAAACACTCACACACTCACTCACCCACTCACTCACGCACCCACCCACTCACTCACTCACTAACTGGCTCACACACTCACTCACTCACTCACTCACTCACTCACTCACTCACTGACTGAATCACTCACTCACTCACTCACTCACTCACTCACTCACTCACTCACTCACGCACTCACCCACCAACCCACCCACTCACTCACTCCCTCACTCACTCACTAACTCATCCACTCACTTACTCACTCCCTCACTCACTCAGTCAGTCACGCATTCACGCACTCCCTCACTCACTCACTCACTCAATCACTCACTCACTCACTGACTCACTCACTCACTCACTCACTCACTCACTCACTCACTCACTCACTCACTCACTCACTCACTCACTCACTCACTCACTCACTCACTCACTCACTCACTCACTCACACACTCACTCACTCACTCACTCACTCACTCACTCACTCACTCACTTATTCACCCACTCACCCACTCACCCACTCACTCACTCACTCACTGAATCACACACTGACTGGTAGGGTTTATCTTTCGCTCTTCCCTATCCCCGTCTCTTTCTCTAATTTCACTCACAACCGCACTCTCTTCCGCTGCGTCGATGTGATCGCGTTGCGTCGAATTCGTTGGTTGTATCGTCATACGCACATTCCGTTGCGACTGGATACGGTCCGGTATGATCTTTTGTGCATACGAATTTCGCACAACTGACCATACTCGCTTGATTCAATGAATCAGAGGTTCTGAAGAAGTATTCGGTCAAATTCGAACCGTCAAACGGCATAATACACGTGGGTGACCGAGCGGAATTCAGATGCATACCACACGGGAACGGGGACAAGGCGAGCGGTGCTCTACAACGGTTCGATTTGGGTGGTTATTTCCGATTGATTGATTTGAATAATCGGACTGATCTGTTATGGGCACAACATGGAGACCAAATGGGTCGGGTCTTACCACCGCAATCGGCAAGTGAATTCAACAAGGTGGGTAGTACGGTTGTGCGTTGTGATTACATACGAGACGGGGAGACCAAGGCCACGGCACAACTGCATGTGCACATACTGCGTGAGTTCGATCGCACTAATTTTTGTCCTATTCTATTGCCTTATTCAATCTACCTTTGTCCGAAGCGTCAATTTGATCTGGGTGGGCATGTGATTGAACACCGGTTCAAATGACTTTGAGTGTGCACACTTTTGTGCAAGTTTGAAAATTGTGTATTCATGTTGATTGTTTTCTTCTGCAGAGAGGAGATCGAGAAGTGGTTGATTGATTGATTGAAACATTCACAGAATGAATGAATAAATGACTGGTTGACGGAGTGAATAAGTGACTGAAAGACAGACGATATGATTGCCTTCGTGCGTTCGTGCGTGCGTGCGTTCGTGCGTGCGTGCGTGCGTGCGTTGGAGTCTGTCTGTGTGGCTGGGTGTTTGGCTGGTTGGCTGCCTGCTTGCCTGTCTGTGTGCATGCGTGCATGTCTGATTGGTCGACGGCTCGTAAGCTTGATGGACTGTTAGATGGATTCCATTGGATTCGTACTGTTTGTGCGACTCCTAAATTTTCGTTCCCGTCTTCATTTAGCAAATGTGTGCAACTGCATTCGTGTGTTCGGTTTCTCACTCCCGTGTGTTTTTGTGTGTGTCTGAGTGTGTCTGAGTGTGTCTGAGTGTTCGAATGTCTCTGTATAATTGCGTAAATAGGAATACAGTCTGTGTGTTTGTGTGATGGTTGTGTTCCGGTGTTTGTGTGTTTGTGGGTGAGTGTGTGTTTATGTGCACGCGTTAGCGTGTGGATTTGTACGGACCGCTGTGATTGTGTCTCTGTTTTTGGCTGTTAGTTTGTTACGACGCCTGTGTTTTCCTACAACATGCAGCTGCAAATCTGACGGGCACGTTGGATGGTAGTGAGAACACTGGTGACGTGAGTTTGCTACGAGGTGAGAACAAGACACTGGAATGCGATCTGCTCCCAACCGGTAGTGCGAAACAGTTGGATGGTTATTGGAAAGCGAGCGTGAATGGTGAAGAGGCGCGGATTGTTTCGTTGAATACGACTACTGGTCGAGCGGTGATCAGTCCACCATCCGGTTCGTCTACGTATAACCAATTAGGTAAAGTTCAGGTCGTGTGCGAATTCTACTCGAAGGACGATCAACCACTTTTCAAATTTGATCGGAACGTGACTGTGGTTGGTGAGTGCTCATTGAGTCAGTCATAGAGTCAGTCGTTCATTTGTTGAATAGGTCAGTCAGACATTTCTACAGTCATTCGTTGATTGATTGATCGGTTCATTCAGTCAATGGGTCATTTGTTGAGTCTGTAAGTCAAGCAGTCACGCAATCAATGAATCATTCATTCAGTCCGAGAGTCAGTCAGTCAAAGATTGAGTCAGTGAGTCAGTCAGTGAGTGAGTGAGTCAGTCAGTCAGTCAGTCAGTGAGTCAGTCAGTCAGTCAGTCAGTGATTGAGTCAATTAATCAGTCAGTCAGTCAGTGAGTGAGTCAGTCAGTCAGTCAGTAAGTGAGTCACTCAGTCTGTCACTCACTAAGTCAGTCAGTCATCGAGTCAGTCATTCAGTCAATCAGTTATTGAGTGAGTGAGTGAGTGAGTGAGTGAGTGAGTCAGTCAGTCAGTCAGTCAGTCAGTCAGTGAGTCAATCAGTCATTCGGTGAGTCAGTTAGTCAGTGAGTCAGTCAGTCAGTCAGTCAGTCTGACATTCAGTCAGTCAGTGAGTCAGTCAGTCAGTCAGTCAGTCAGTGAGTCAGTCAGTCATTCGGTGAGTCAGTCAGTCCGTGAGTCAGTCAGTCAGTCAATCAGTCTGTCATTCAGTCAGTCGGTCAGTCAGTCAGTCAGTCAGTCAGTCAGACATTGACTCACTCACTCACTCACTCACTCACACACTCACTCAGTCAATCAATTAATCAATCAATCAATCAATCACTTACTCACTCACTCACTCACTCACCCACTCACCCACTCACTCACTCACTCACTGAATCACACACTGACTGGTAGGGTTTATCTTTCGCTCTTCCCTATCCCCGTCTCTTTCTCTAATTTCACTCACAACCGCACTCTCTTCCGCTGCGTCGATGTGATCGCGTTGCGTCGAATTCGTTGGTTGTATCGTCATACGCACATTCCGTTGCGACTGGATACGGTCCGGTATGATCTTTTGTGCATACGAATTTCGCACAACTGACCATACTCGCTTGATTCAATGAATCAGAGGTTCTGAAGAAGTATTCGGTCAAATTCGAACCGTCAAACGGCATAATACACGTGGGTGACCGAGCGGAATTCAGATGCATACCACACGGGAACGGGGACAAGGCGAGCGGTGCTCTACAACGGTTCGATTCGGGTGGTTATTTCCGATTGATTGATTTGAATAATCGGACTGATCTGTTATGGGCACAACATGGAGACCAAATGGGTCGGGTCTTACCACCGCAATCGGCAAGTGAATTCAACAAGGTGGGTAGTACGGTTGTGCGTTGTGATTACATACGAGACGGGGAGACCAAGGCCACGGCACAACTGCATGTGCACATACTGCGTGAGTTCGATCGCACTAATTTTTGTCCTATTCTATTGCCTTATTCAATCTACCTTTGTCCGAAGCGTCAATTTGATCTGGGTGGGCATGTGATTGAACACCGGTTCAAATGACTTTGAGTGTGCACACTTTTGTGCAAGTTTGAAAATTGTGTATTCATGTTGATTGTTTTCTTCTGTAGAGAGGAGATCGAGAAGCGGTTGATTGATTGATTGAAACATTCACAGAACGAATGAATAAATGACTGGTTGACGGAGTGAATAAGTGACTGAAAGACAGACGGTATGATTGCCTTCGTGCGTTCGTGCGTGCGTGCGTGCGTGCGTTGGAGTCTGTCTGTGTGGCTGGGTGTTTGGCTGGTTGGCTGCCTGCTTGCCTGTCTGTGTGTTGCCTGCATGCCTGATTGGTTGACGGCTCGTAAGCTTGATGGACTGTTAGATGGATTCCATTGGATTCGTACTGTTTGTGCGACTCCTAAATTTTCGTTCCCGTCCTCATTTAGAAAATGTGTGCAACTGCATTCGTGTGTTCGGTTTCTCACTCCCGTGTGTTTTTGTGTTTTTGTGTGTGTCTGAGTGTGTCTGAGTGTGTCTGAGTGTTCGAATGTCTCTGCATAATTGCGTAAATAGGAATACAGTCTGTGTGTTTGTGTGATGGTTGTGTTCCGGTGTTTGTGTGTTTGTGGGTGAGTGTGTGTTTATGTGTACGCGTTAGCGTGTGGATTTGTACGGACCGCTGTGATTGTGTCTCTGTTTTTGGCTGTTAGTTTGTTACGACGCCTGTGTTTTCCTACAACATGCAGCTGCAAATTTGACGGGCACGTTGGATGGTAGTGAGAACACTGGTGACGTGAGTTTGCTACGAGGTGAGAACAAGACACTGGAATGCGATCTGCTCCCAACCGGTAGTGCGAAACAGTTGGATGGTTATTGGAAAGCGAGCGTGAATGGTGAAGAGGCGCGGATTGTTTCGTTGAATCCGACTACTGGTCGAGCGGTGATCAGTCCACCATCCGGTTCGTCTACGTATAACCAATTAGGTAAAGTTCAGGTCGTGTGCGAATTCTACTCGAAGGACGATCAACCACTTTTCAAATTTGATCGGAACGTGACTGTGGTTGGTGAGTGCTCATTGAGTCAGTCATAGAGTCAGTCGTTCATTTGTTGAATAGGTCAGTCAGACATTTCTACAGTCATTCGTTGATTGATTGATCGGTTCATTCAGTCAATGGGTCATTTGTTGAGTCTGTAAGTCAAGCAGTCACGCAATCAATGAATCATTCATTCAGTCCGAAAGTCAGTCAGTCAAAGATTGAGTCAGTGAGTCAGTCAGTGAGTCGATGAGTCAGTCAGTCAGTCAGTCAGTGAGTCAGTCAGTCAGTCAGTCAGTCAGTCAGTCAGTCAGTGAGTGAGTGAGTGAGTCAGTCAGTCAGTAAGTGAGTCAGTCAGTCTGTCACTCACTAAGTCAGTCAGTCATCGAGTCGGTCATTCAGTCAATCAGTTATTAAGTGAGTGAGTGAGTGAGTGAGTGAGTCAGTCAGTCAGTCAATCAGTCAGTCATTCGGCGAATCAGTCAGTCAGTCATTCGGTGAGTCAGTCAGTCAGTGAGTAAGTCAGTCAGTCAGTCAGTCTGTCATTCAGTCAGTCAGTGAGTCAGTCAGTCAGTCAGTCTGTCAGTGATTCAGCCATTCAGTCAATCAGTTGCTGAGTGAGTGAGTGAGTGAGTGAGTGAGTGAGTGAGTGAGTGAGTGAGTGAGTGAGTCACTCAGTCGGTTATTCAGTCAGTGAGTCAGTCAGTCAGTCAGTCAGTCAGTCTGTCATTCAGTCAGTCGGTCAGTCAGTCAGTCAGTCAGTCAGTCAGACATTGACTCACTCACTCACTCACTCACTCACTCACACACTCACTCAGTCAATCAATTAATCAATCAATCAATCAATCACTTACTCACTCACTCACTCACTCACCCACTCACCCACTCACTCACTCACTCACTGAATCACACACTGACTGGTAGGGTTTATCTTTCGCTCTTCCCTATCCCCGTCTCTTTCTCTAATTTCACTCACAACCGCACTCTCTTCCGCTGCGTCGATGTGATCGCGTTGCGTCGAATTCGTTGGTTGTATCGTCATACGCACATTCCGTTGCGACTGGATACGGTCCGGTATGATCTTTTGTGCATACGAATTTCGCACAACTGACCATACTCGCTTGATTCAATGAATCAGAGGTTCTGAAGAAGTATTCGGTCAAATTCGAACCGTCAAACGGCATAATACACGTGGGTGACCGAGCGGAATTCAGATGCATACCACACGGGAACGGGGACAAGGCGAGCGGTGCTCTACAACGGTTCGATTCGGGTGGTTATTTCCGATTGATTGATTTGAAAAATCGGACTGATCTGTTATGGGCACAACATGGAGACCAAATGGGTCGGGTCTTACCACCGCAATCGGCAAGTGAATTCAACAAGGTGGGTAGTACGGTTGTGCGTTGTGATTACATACGAGACGGGGAGACCAAGGCCACGGCACAACTGCATGTGCACATACTGCGTGAGTTCGATCGCACTAATTTTTGTCCTATTCTATTGCCTTATTCAATCTACCTTTGTCCGAAGCGTCAATTTGATCTGGGTGGGCATGTGATTGAACACCGGTTCAAATGACTTTGAGTGTGCACACTTTTGTGCAAGTTTGAAAATTGTGTATTCATGTTGATTGTTTTCTTCTGTAGAGAGGAGATCGAGAAGCGGTTGATTGATTGATTGAAACATTCACAGAACGAATGAATAAATGACTGGTTGACGGAGTGAATAAGTGACTGAAAGACAGACGGTATGATTGCCTTCGTGCGTTCGTGCGTGCGTGCGTGCGTGCGTTGGAGTCTGTCTGTGTGGCTGGGTGTTTGGCTGGTTGGCTGCCTGCTTGCCTGTCTGTGTGTTGCCTGCATGCCTGATTGGTTGACGGCTCGTAAGCTTGATGGACTGTTAGATGGATTCCATTGGATTCGTACTGTTTGTGCGACTCCTAAATTTTCGTTCCCGTCCTCATTTAGCAAATGTGTGCAACTGCATTCGTGTGTTCGGTTTCTCACTCCCGTGTGTTTTTGTGTTTTTGTGTGTGTCTGAGTGTGTCTGAGTGTGTCTGAGTGTTCGAATGTCTCTGTATAATTGCGTAAATAGGAATACAGTCTGTGTGTTTGTGTGATGGTTGTGTTCCGGTGTTTGTGTGTTTGTGGGTGAGTGTGTATTTATGTGCACGCGTTAGCGTGTGGATTTGTACGGACCGCTGTGATTGTGTCTCTGTTTTTGGCTGTTAGTTTGTTACGACGCCTGTGTTTTCCTACAACATGCAGCTGCAAATCTGACGGGCACGTTGGATGGTAGTGAGAACACTGGTGACGTGAGTTTGCTACGAGGTGAGAACAATACACTGGAATGCGATCTGCTCCCAACCGGTAGTGCGAAACAGTTGGATGGTTATTGGAAAGCGAGCGTGAATGGTGAAGAGGCGCGGATTGTTTCGTTGAATACGACTACTGGTCGAGCGGTGATCAGTCCACCATCCGGTTCGTCTACGTATAACCAATTAGGTAAAGTTCAGGTCGTGTGCGAATTCTACTCGAAGGACGATCAACCGCTTTTCAAATTTGATCGGAACGTGACTGTGGTTGGTGAGTGCTCATTGAGTCAGTCATAGAGTCAGTCGTTCATTTGTTGAATAGGTCAGTCAGACATTTCTACAGTCATTCGTTGATTGATTGATCGGTTCATTCAGTCAATGGGTCATTTGTTGAGTCTGTAAGTCAAGCAGTCACGCAATCAATGAATCATTCATTCAGTCCGAGAGTCAGTCAGTCAAAGATTGAGTCAGTGAGTCAGTCAGTGAGTCGATGAGTCAGTGAGTCAGTCAGTGAGTCAGTGAGTCAGTCAGTGAGTCAGTCAGTCAGTCAGTGAGTCAGTCAGTGAGTGAGTGAGTGAGTCAGTCAGTCAGTAAGTGAGTCAGTCAGTCTGTCACTCACTAAGTCAGTCAGTCATCGAGTCGGTCATTCAGTCAATCAGTTATTAAGTGAGTGAGTGAGTGAGTGAGTGAGTCAGTCAGTCAGTCAATCAGTCAGTCATTCGGCGAATCAGTCAGTCAGTCATTCGGTGAGTCAGTCAGTCAGTGAGTCAGTCAGTCAGTCAGTCAGTCTGTCATTCAGTCAGTCAGTGAGTCAGTCAGTCAGTCAGTCTGTCAGTGATTCAGCCATTCAGTCAATCAGTTGCTGAGTGAGTGAGTGAGTGAGTGAGTGAGTGAGTGAGTGAGTCACTCAGTCAGTTATTCAGTCAGTGAGTCAGTCAGTCAGTCAGTCAGTCAGTCAGTCTGTCATTCAGTCAGTCGGTCAGTCAGTCAGTCAGTCAGTCAGTCAGACATTGACTCACTCACTCACTCACTCACTCACTCACTCACACACTCACTCAGTCAATCAATTAATCAATCAATCAATCAATCACTTACTCACTCACTCACTCACTCACCCACTCACCCACTCACTCACTCACTCACTGAATCACACACTGACTGGTAGGGTTTATCTTTCGCTCTTCCCTATCCCCGTCTCTTTCTCTAATTTCACTCACAACCGCACTCTCTTCCGCTGCGTCGATGTGATCGCGTTGCGTCGAATTCGTTGGTTGTATCGTCATACGCACATTCCGTTGCGACTGGATACGGTCCGGTATGATCTTTTGTGCATACGAATTTCGCACAACTGACCATACTCGCTTGATTCAATGAATCAGAGGTTCTGAAGAAGTATTCGGTCAAATTCGAACCGTCAAACGGCATAATACACGTGGGTGACCGAGCGGAATTCAGATGCATACCACACGGGAACGGGGACAAGGCGAGCGGTGCTCTACAACGGTTCGATTCGGGTGGTTATTTCCGATTGATTGATTTGAAAAATCGGACTGATCTGTTATGGGCACAACATGGAGACCAAATGGGTCGGGTCTTACCACCGCAATCGGCAAGTGAATTCAACAAGGTGGGTAGTACGGTTGTGCGTTGTGATTACATACGAGACGGGGAGACCAAGGCCACGGCACAACTGCATGTGCACATACTGCGTGAGTTCGATCGCACTAATTTTTGTCCTATTCTATTGCCTTATTCAATCTACCTTTGTCCGAAGCGTCAATTTGATCTGGGTGGGCATGTGATTGAACACCGGTTCAAATGACTTTGAGTGTGCACACTTTTGTGCAAGTTTGAAAATTGTGTATTCATGTTGATTGTTTTCTTCTGTAGAGAGGAGATCGAGAAGCGGTTGATTGATTGATTGAAACATTCACAGAACGAATGAATAAATGACTGGTTGACGGAGTGAATAAGTGACTGAAAGACAGACGGTATGATTGCCTTCGTGCGTTCGTGCGTGCGTGCGTGCGTGCGTTGGAGTCTGTCTGTGTGGCTGGGTGTTTGGCTGGTTGGCTGCCTGCTTGCCTGTCTGTGTGTTGCCTGCATGCCTGATTGGTTGACGGCTCGTAAGCTTGATGGACTGTTAGATGGATTCCATTGGATTCGTACTGTTTGTGCGACTCCTAAATTTTCGTTCCCGTCCTCATTTAGCAAATGTGTGCAACTGCATTCGTGTGTTCGGTTTCTCACTCCCGTGTGTTTTTGTGTTTTTGTGTGTGTCTGAGTGTGTCTGAGTGTGTCTGAGTGTTCGAATGTCTCTGTATAATTGCGTAAATAGGAATACAGTCTGTGTGTTTGTGTGATGGTTGTGTTCCGGTGTTTGTGTGTTTGTGGGTGAGTGTGTATTTATGTGCACGCGTTAGCGTGTGGATTTGTACGGACCGCTGTGATTGTGTCTCTGTTTTTGGCTGTTAGTTTGTTACGACGCCTGTGTTTTCCTACAACATGCAGCTGCAAATCTGACGGGCACGTTGGATGGTAGTGAGAACACTGGTGACGTGAGTTTGCTACGAGGTGAGAACAATACACTGGAATGCGATCTGCTCCCAACCGGTAGTGCGAAACAGTTGGATGGTTATTGGAAAGCGAGCGTGAATGGTGAAGAGGCGCGGATTGTTTCGTTGAATACGACTACTGGTCGAGCGGTGATCAGTCCACCATCCGGTTCGTCTACGTATAACCAATTAGGTAAAGTTCAGGTCGTGTGCGAATTCTACTCGAAGGACGATCAACCACTTTTCAAATTTGATCGGAACGTGACTGTGGTTGGTGAGTGCTCATTGAGTCAGTCATAGAGTCAGTCGTTCATTTGTTGAATAGGTCAGTCAGACATTTCTACAGTCATTCGTTGATTGATTGATCGGTTCATTCAGTCAATGGGTCATTTGTTGAGTCTGTAAGTCAAGCAGTCACGCAATCAATGAATCATTCATTCAGTCCGAGAGTCAGTCAGTCAAAGATTGAGTCAGTGAGTCAGTCAGTGAGTCGATGAGTCAGTGAGTCAGTCAGTGAGTCAGTGAGTCAGTCAGTGAGTCAGTCAGTCAGTCAGTGAGTCAGTCAGTGAGTGAGTGAGTGAGTCAGTCAGTCAGTAAGTGAGTCAGTCAGTCTGTCACTCACTAAGTCAGTCAGTCATCGAGTCGGTCATTCAGTCAATCAGTTATTAAGTGAGTGAGTGAGTGAGTGAGTGAGTCAGTCAGTCAGTCAATCAGTCAGTCATTCGGCGAATCAGTCAGTCAGTCATTCGGTGAGTCAGTCAGTCAGTGAGTCAGTCAGTCAGTCAGTCAGTCTGTCATTCAGTCAGTCAGTGAGTCAGTCAGTCAGTCAGTCTGTCAGTGATTCAGCCATTCAGTCAATCAGTTGCTGAGTGAGTGAGTGAGTGAGTGAGTGAGTGAGTGAGTGAGTGAGTCACTCAGTCAGTTATTCAGTCAGTGAGTCAGTCAGTCAGTCAGTCAGTCAGTCTGTCATTCAGTCAGTCGGTCAGTCAGTCAGTCAGTCAGTCAGTCAGACATTGACTCACTCACTCACTCACTCACTCACTCACTCACACACTCACTCAGTCAATCAATTAATCAATCAATCAATCAATCACTTACTCACTCACTCACTCACTCACCCACTCACCCACTCACTCACTCACTCACTGAATCACACACTGACTGGTAGGGTTTATCTTTCGCTCTTCCCTATCCCCGTCTCTTTCTCTAATTTCACTCACAACCGCACTCTCTTCCGCTGCGTCGATGTGATCGCGTTGCGTCGAATTCGTTGGTTGTATCGTCATACGCACATTCCGTTGCGACTGGATACGGTCCGGTATGATCTTTTGTGCATACGAATTTCGCACAACTGACCATACTCGCTTGATTCAATGAATCAGAGGTTCTGAAGAAGTATTCGGTCAAATTCGAACCGTCAAACGGCATAATACACGTGGGTGACCGAGCGGAATTCAGATGCATACCACACGGGAACGGGGACAAGGCGAGCGGTGCTCTACAACGGTTCGATTCGGGTGGTTATTTCCGATTGATTGATTTGAAAAATCGGACTGATCTGTTATGGGCACAACATGGAGACCAAATGGGTCGGGTCTTACCACCGCAATCGGCAAGTGAATTCAACAAGGTGGGTAGTACGGTTGTGCGTTGTGATTACATACGAGACGGGGAGACCAAGGCCACGGCACAACTGCATGTGCACATACTGCGTGAGTTCGATCGCACTAATTTTTGTCCTATTCTATTGCCTTATTCAATCTACCTTTGTCCGAAGCGTCAATTTGATCTGGGTGGGCATGTGATTGAACACCGGTTCAAATGACTTTGAGTGTGCACACTTTTGTGCAAGTTTGAAAATTGTGTATTCATGTTGATTGTTTTCTTCTGTAGAGAGGAGATCGAGAAGCGGTTGATTGATTGATTGAAACATTCACAGAACGAATGAATAAATGACTGGTTGACGGAGTGAATAAGTGACTGAAAGACAGACGGTATGATTGCCTTCGTGCGTTCGTGCGTGCGTGCGTGCGTGCGTTGGAGTCTGTCTGTGTGGCTGGGTGTTTGGCTGGTTGGCTGCCTGCTTGCCTGTCTGTGTGTTGCCTGCATGCCTGATTGGTTGACGGCTCGTAAGCTTGATGGACTGTTAGATGGATTCCATTGGATTCGTACTGTTTGTGCGACTCCTAAATTTTCGTTCCCGTCCTCATTTAGCAAATGTGTGCAACTGCATTCGTGTGTTCGGTTTCTCACTCCCGTGTGTTTTTGTGTTTTTGTGTGTGTCTGAGTGTGTCTGAGTGTGTCTGAGTGTTCGAATGTCTCTGTATAATTGCGTAAATAGGAATACAGTCTGTGTGTTTGTGTGATGGTTGTGTTCCGGTGTTTGTGTGTTTGTGGGTGAGTGGGTGTTTATGTGTACGCGTTAGCGTGTGGATTTGTACGGACCGCTGTGATTGTGTCTCTGTTTTTGGCTGTTAGTTTGTTACGACGCCTGTGTTTTCCTACAACATGCAGCTGCAAATCTGACGGGCACGTTGGATGGTAGTGAGAACACTGGTGACGTGAGTTTGCTACGAGGTGAGAACAAGACACTGGAATGCGATCTGCTCCCAACCGGTAGTGCGAAACAGTTGGATGGTTATTGGAAAGCGAGCGTGAATGGTGAAGAGGCGCGGATTGTTTCGTTGAATACGACTACTGGTCGAGCGGTGATCAGTCCACCATCCGGTTCGTCTACGTATAACCAATTAGGTAAAGTTCAGGTCGTGTGCGAATTCTACTCGAAGGACGATCAACCACTTTTCAAATTTGATCGGAACGTGACTGTGGTTGGTGAGTGCTCATTGAGTCAGTCATAGAGTCAGTCGTTCATTTGTTGAATAGGTCAGTCAGACATTTCTACAGTCATTCGTTGATTGATTGATCGGTTCATTCAGTCAATGGATCATTTGTTGAGTCTGTAAGTCAAGCAGTCACGCAATCAATGAAACATTCATTCAGTCCGAGAGTCAGTCAGTAAAAGACTGAGTCAGTGAGTCAGTCAGTGTGTCAGTCAGTGAGTCAGTCAGTGAGTCAGTAAGTCAGTCAGTCAGTGAGTCAGTCCATCAGTCAGTGAGTCAGTCAGTGAGTCAGTCAGTGAGTGAGTGAGTGAGTCAGTCAGTCAGTGAGTCAGTCAGACAGTCAGTCAGACTGTCAATCAGTTGTTGAGTGAGTGAGTGGGTGAGTGAGTGAGTGAGTCAGTCATTCAGTCAGTCAGTCAGTCAGTCAATCAGTCAGTCATTAGGCGAATCAGTCAGTCAGTCATTCGGTGAGTTAGTCAGTCAGTCAGTCAGTCAGTCAGTCAGTCAGTGGGTCAGTCAGTTATTCGGTGAGTCAGTCAGTTAGTCAGTCAGTGAGTCTGTCAGTCTGTCAGTCAGTCAGTCATTGAGTCAGTCAGTTATTCAGTTAGTGAGTCGGTCAGTCAATCTGCGTTCAGTCAGTCAGTGAGTCAATCAATCATTCAGTCAGTCGGTCAGTCAGTCAGTGATTCAGACATTGACTCACTCAGTCACTCACTCACTCACTCACTCACACACTCACTCCGTCGATCAACTAATCAATCACTCACTCACTCACTCACCCACTCACTCATCCACCCACTCACCCATTCACTCACTCACTGACTCACTCAATCACTCACTCATTCACTCACGCACTCACTCACTCACTCAGTCACGCACTCACTCACTCATTCACTCACTCACTCACTCACTCACTCACTCACTCACTCACTCACTCACTCACTCACTCACCCACTCACTCATCCACCCACTCACTCACTCACTCACTCACTTACTCGCTCACGCACGTACTCACACAATCACTCACTCACTCACTCACTCGCTCAATCTTCCACTCGCTCACTCACTCGCTCACTCACTCACTCACTCACTCACTCACTCACTCACTCACTCACTCACTCACTCACTCACTGAATCACACACTGACTGGTAGGGTTTATCTTTCGCTCTTCCCTATCCCCGTCTCTTTCTCTAATTTCACTCACAACCGCACTCTCTTCCGCTGCGTCGATGTGATCGCGTTGCGTCGAATTCGTTGGTTGTATCTTCATACGCACATTCCGTTGCGACTGGATACGGTCCGGTATGATCTTTTGTGCATACGAATTTCGCACAACTGACCATACTCGCTTGATTCAATGAATCAGAGGTTCTGAAGAAGTATTCGGTCAAATTCGAACCGTCAAACGGCATAATACACGTGGGTGACCGAGCGGAATTCAGATGCATACCACACGGGAACGGGGACAAGGCGAGCGGTGCTCTACAACGGTTCGATTCGGGTGGTTATTTCCGATTGATTGATTTGAAAAATCGGACTGATCTGTTATGGGCACAACATGGAGACCAAATGGGTCGGGTCTTACCACCGCAATCGGCAAGTGAATTCAACAAGGTGGGTAGTACGGTTGTGCGTTGTGATTACATACGAGACGGGGAGACCAAGGCCACGGCACAACTGCATGTGCACATACTGCGTGAGTTCGATCGCACTAATTTTTGTCCTATTCTATTGCCTTATTCAATCTACCTTTGTCCGAAGCGTCAATTTGATCTGGGTGGGCATGTGATTGAACACCGGTTCAAATGACTTTGAGTGTGCACACTTTTGTGCAAGTTTGAAAATTGTGTATTCATGTTGATTGTTTTCTTCTGTAGAGAGGAGATCGAGAAGCGGTTGATTGATTGATTGAAACATTCACAGAACGAATGAATAAATGACTGGTTGACGGAGTGAATAAGTGACTGAAAGACAGACGGTATGATTGCCTTCGTGCGTTCGTGCGTGCGTGCGTGCGTGCGTTGGAGTCTGTCTGTGTGGCTGGGTGTTTGGCTGGTTGGCTGCCTGCTTGCCTGTCTGTGTGTTGCCTGCATGCCTGATTGGTTGACGGCTCGTAAGCTTGATGGACTGTTAGATGGATTCCATTGGATTCGTACTGTTTGTGCGACTCCTAAATTTTCGTTCCCGTCCTCATTTAGCAAAATGTGTGCAACTGCATTCGTGTGTTCGGTTTCTCACTCCCGTGTGTTTTTGTGTTTTTGTGTGTGTCTGAGTGTGTCTGAGTGTGTCTGAGTGTTCGAATGTCTCTGTATAATTGCGTAAATAGGAATACAGTCTGTGTGTTTGTGTGATGGTTGTGTTCCGGTGTTTGTGTGTTTGTGGGTGAGTGGGTGTTTATGTGTACGCGTTAGCGTGTGGATTTGTACGGACCGCTGTGATTGTGTCTCTGTTTTTGGCTGTTAGTTTGTTACGACGCCTGTGTTTTCCTACAACATGCAGCTGCAAATCTGACGGGCACGTTGGATGGTAGTGAGAACACTGGTGACGTGAGTTTGCTACGAGGTGAGAACAAGACACTGGAATGCGATCTGCTCCCAACCGGTAGTGCGAAACAGTTGGATGGTTATTGGAAAGCGAGCGTGAATGGTGAAGAGGCGCGGATTGTTTCGTTGAATACGACTACTGGTCGAGCGGTGATCAGTCCACCATCCGGTTCGTCTACGTATAACCAATTAGGTAAAGTTCAGGTCGTGTGCGAATTCTACTCGAAGGACGATCAACCACTTTTCAAATTTGATCGGAACGTGACTGTGGTTGGTGAGTGCTCATTGAGTCAGTCATAGAGTCAGTCGTTCATTTGTTGAATAGGTCAGTCAGACATTTTTACAGTCATTCGTTGATTGATTGATCGGTTCATTCAGTCAATGGGTCATTTGTTGAGTCTGTAAGTCAAGCAGTCACGCAATCAATGAATCATTCATTCAGTCCGAGAGTCAGTCAGTCAAAGATTGAGTCAGTGAGTCAGACAGTGAGTCCATGAGTCAGTCAGTCAGTTAGTTAGTCAGTGAGTCTGTGAGTCAGTCGGTCAGTCAGTCAGTCAGTGATTGAGTCAATGAATCAGTCAGTCAGTCAGTGAGTCAGTCAATCAATTATTGAGTGAGTGAGTGAGTGAGTGAGTCAGTCAGTCAGTCGGTCAGTCAGTGAGTCAGTCAGTCATTCGGTGAGTCAGTCAGTGAGTCATTCAGTCAATCGGTTATTGAGTGAGTGAGTGAGTCAGTCAGTCAGTCAGTGAGTCAGTGGGTCAGTCAGTCAGTCAATCTGTCATTCAGTCAGTCAGTGAGTCAGTCAGTCAGTCAGTCTGTCAGTGATTCAGCCATTCAGTCAATCAGTTATTGAGTGAGTGATTGATTGAGTCCGTCAGTCAGTCATTCAGTGAGTCAGTCAGTCCGTCAGTGAATCAGTCTGTCACACAGTCAGTCTGTCAATCAGTTGTTGAGTGAGTGAGTGAGTGAGTGAGTGATTGACTGAGTGAATCAGTCCGTCAATCAATCAGTCAGTCAGTCATTCGGCGAGTCAGTCAGTCATTCATTCGGTGAGTCAGTCACTCAGTCAGTCAGTCAGTCAGTCAGTGAGTCAGTCAGTTATTCGGTGAGTCAGTCAGTTAGTCAGTCACTCAGTCAGTCACTCTCTCAGTCAGTCAGTCATTGAGTCATTCAGTGATTCAGTCAGTCTGTGACTCACCCATCAGTCAGTCATTCAGTCAGTGAGTCGGTCAGTCAGTCTGCGATTAGTCAGTCAGTGAGTAAATCAATCATTCAGTAAGTCGGTCGGTCAGTCAGTCAGTCAGTCAGTCAGACATTGACTCACTCACTCACTCACTCACTCACTCACTCACTCACTCACTCACTCACTCACTCACTCACTCACTCACGCACTCACTCACACACTCACTCAATCGATCAACTAATTAATAAATCACTCGCTCACTCACTCACTTACTCGCTCACGCACGTACTCACACAATCACTCACTCACTCACTCACTCACTCACTCACTCACTCACTGAATCACACACTGACTGGTAGGGTTTATCTTTCGCTCTTCCCTATCCCCGTCTCTTTCTCTAATTTCACTCACAACCGCACTCTCTTCCGCTGCGTCGATGTGATCGCGTTGCGTCGAATTCGTTGGTTGTATCGTCATACGCACATTCCGTTGCGACTGGATACGGTCCGGTATGATCTTTTGTGCATACGAATTTCGCACAACTGACCATACTCGCTTGATTCAATGAATCAGAGGTTCTGAAGAAGTATTCGGTCAAATTCGAACCGTCAAACGGCATAATACACGTGGGTGACCGAACGGAATTCAGATGCATACCACACGGGAACGGGGACAAGGCGAGCGGTGCTCTACAACGGTTCGATTCGGGTGGTTATTTCCGATTGATTGATTTGAAAAATCGGACTGATCTGTTATGGGCACAACATGGAGACCAAATGGGTCGGGTCTTACCACCGCAATCGGCAAGTGAATTCAACAAGGTGGGTAGTACGGTTGTGCGTTGTGATTACATACGAGACGGGGAGACCAAGGCCACGGCACAACTGCATGTGCACATACTGCGTGAGTTCGATCGCACTAATTTTTGTCCTATTCTATTGCCTTATTCAATCTACCTTTGTCCGAAGCGTCAATTTGATCTGGGTGGGCATGTGATTGAACACCGGTTCAAATGACTTTGAGTGTGCACACTTTTGTGCAAGTTTGAAAATTGTGTATTCATGTTGATTGTTTTCTTCTGTAGAGAGGAGATCGAGAAGCGGTTGATTGATTGATTGAAACATTCACAGAATGAATGAATAAATGACTGGTTGACGGAGTGAATAAGTGACTGAAAGACAGACGGTATGATTGCCTTCGTGCGTTCGTGCGTGCGTGTGTGCGTGCGTGTGAGACTGTCTGTGTGGCTGGGTGGTTGGCTGGTTGGCTGCCTGCTTGCCTGTCTGTGTGTTGCCTGCATGCCTGATTGGTTGACGGCTCGTAAGCTTGATGGACTGTTAGATGGATTCCATTGGATTCGTACTGTTTGTGCGACTCCTAAATTTTCGTTCCCGTCCTCATTTAGAAAATGTGTGCAACTGCATTCGTGTGTTCGGTTTCTCACTCCCGTGTGTTTTTGTGTTTTTGTGTGTGTTTGAGTGTTCGAATGTCTCTGTATAATTGCGTAAATAGGAATACAGTCTGTGTGTTTGTGTGATGGTTGTGTTCCGGTGTTTGTGTGTTTGTGGGTGAGTGGGTGTTTATGTGTACGCGTTAGCGTGTGGATTTGTACGGACCGCTGTGATTGTGTCTCTGTTTTTGGCTGTTAGTTTGTTACGACGCCTGTGTTTTCCTACAACATGCAGCTGCAAATCTGACGGGCACGTTGGATGGTAGTGAGAACACTGGTGACGTGAGTTTGCTACGAGGTGAGAACAAGACACTGGAATGCGATCTGCTCCCAACCGGTAGTGCGAAACAGTTGGATGGTTATTGGAAAGCGAGCGTGAATGGTGAAGAGGCGCGGATTGTTTCGTTGAATACGACTACTGGTCGAGCGGTGATCAGTCCACCATCCGGTTCGTCTACGTATAACCAATTAGGTAAAGTTCAGGTCGTGTGCGAATTCTACTCGAAGGACGATCAACCACTTTTCAAATTTGATCGGAACGTGACTGTGGTTGGTGAGTGCTCATTGAGTCAGTCATAGAGTCAGTCGTTCATTTGTTGAATAGGTCAGTCAGACATTTTTACAGTCATTCGTTGATTGATTGATCGGTTCATTCAGTCAATGGGTCATTTGTTGAGTCTGTAAGTCAAGCAGTCACGCAATCAATGAATCATTCATTCAGTCCGAGAGTCAGTCAGTAAAAGAATGAGTCAGTGAGTCAGACAGTGAGTCCATGAGTCAGTCAGTCAGTCAGTCAGTCAGTGAGTCAGTGAGTCAGTCGGTCAGTCAGTCAGTCAGTGATTGAGTCAATGAATCAGTCAGTCAGTCAGTGAGTCAGTCAATCAATTATTGAGTGAGTGAGTGAGTGAGTGAGTCAGTCAGTCAGTCGGTCAGTCAGTGAGTCAGTCAGTCATTCGGTGAGTCAGTCAGTGAGTCATTCAGTCAATCAGTTATTGAGTGAGTGAGTGAGTGAGTCAGTCAGTCAGTGAGTAAGTGGGTCAGTCAGTCAGTCAATCTGTCATTCAGTCAGTCAGTGAGTCAGTCAGTCAGTCAATCTGTCAGTGATTCAGCCATTCAGTCAATCAGTTATTGAGTGAGTGATTGATTGAGTCCGTCAGTCAGTCATTCAGTGAGTCAGTCAGTCCGTCAGTGAGTCAGTCCATCAGTCAGTGAGTCAGTGAGTCAGTGAGTCAGTGAGTCAGTGAGTGAGTGAGTCAGTCAGTGAGTCAGTCAGTTAGTCAGTCAGTGGGTCAGTCAGTTATTCGGTGAGTCAGTCAGTTAGTCAGTCAGTCAGTCAGTCACTCTCTCAGTCAGTCAGTCATTGAGTCATTCAGTGATTCAGTCAGTCAGTGACTCACCCATCAGTCAGTCATTCGATCAGTGAGTCGGTCAGTCAGTCTGCGATCTGTCAGTCAGTGAGTAAATCAATCATTCAGTAAGTCGGTCAGTCAGTCAGTCAGTCAGTCAGTCAGACATTGACTCACTCACTCACTCACTCACTCACTCACTCACTCACTCACTCACTCACTCACTCACTCACTCACTCACTCACTCACGCACTCACTCACACACTCACTCAATCGATCAATTAATTATTAAATCACTCACTCACTCACTCTCTTACCCACTCGCTCATCCACCCACTCACTCACTCACTCACTTACTCGCTCACGCACGTACTCACACAATCACTCACTCACTCACTCACTCGCTCAATCTTCCACTCGCTCGCTCACTCACTCACTCACTCACTCACTCACTCACTCACTCACTCACTCACTCACTCACTCACTCACTCACTCACTCACTCACTCACTCACTCTCTCACCCACTCACTCACTCACTCACTCACTGAATCACACACTGACTGGTAGGGTTTATCTTTCGCTCTTCCCTATCCCCGTCTCTTTCTCTAATTTCACTCACAACCGCACTCTCTTCCGCTGCGTCGATGTGATCGCGTTGCGTCGAATTCGTTGGTTGTATCGTCATACGCACATTCCGTTGCGACTGGATACGGTCCGGTATGATCTTTTGTGCATACGAATTTCGCACAACTGACCATACTCGCTTGATTCAATGAATCAGAGGTTCTGAAGAAGTATTCGGTCAAATTCGAACCGTCAAACGGCATAATACACGTGGGTGACCGAACGGAATTCAGATGCATACCACACGGGAACGGGGACAAGGCGAGCGGTGCTCTACAACGGTTCGATTCGGGTGGTTATTTCCGATTGATTGATTTGAAAAATCGGACTGATCTGTTATGGGCACAACATGGAGACCAAATGGGTCGGGTCTTACCACCGCAATCGGCAAGTGAATTCAACAAGGTGGGTAGTACGGTTGTGCGTTGTGATTACATACGAGACGGGGAGACCAAGGCCACGGCACAACTGCATGTGCACATACTGCGTGAGTTCGATCGCACTAATTTTTGTCCTATTCTATTGCCTTATTCAATCTACCTTTGTCCGAAGCGTCAATTTGATCTGGGTGGGCATGTGATTGAACACCGGTTCAAATGACTTTGAGTGTGCACACTTTTGTGCAAGTTTGAAAATTGTGTATTCATGTTGATTGTTTTCTTCTGTAGAGAGGAGATCGAGAAGCGGTTGATTGATTGATTGAAACATTCACAGAATGAATGAATAAATGACTGGTTGACGGAGTGAATAAGTGACTGAAAGACAGACGGTATGATTGCCTTCGTGCGTTCGTGCGTGCGTGTGTGCGTGCGTGTGAGACTGTCTGTGTGGCTGGGTGGTTGGCTGGTTGGCTGCCTGCTTGCCTGTCTGTGTGTTGCCTGCATGCCTGATTGGTTGACGGCTCGTAAGCTTGATGGACTGTTAGATGGATTCCATTGGATTCGTACTGTTTGTGCGACTCCTAAATTTTCGTTCCCGTCCTCATTTAGAAAATGTGTGCAACTGCATTCGTGTGTTCGGTTTCTCACTCCCGTGTGTTTTTGTGTTTTTGTGTGTGTTTGAGTGTTCGAATGTCTCTGTATAATTGCGTAAATAGGAATACAGTCTGTGTGTTTGTGTGATGGTTGTGTTCCGGTGTTTGTGTGTTTGTGGGTGAGTGTGTATTTATGTGCACGCGTTAGCGTGTGGATTTGTACGGACCGCTGTGATTGTGTCTCTGTTTTTGGCTGTTAGTTTGTTACGACGCCTGTGTTTTCCTACAACATGCAGCTGCAAATCTGACGGGCACGTTGGATGGTAGTGAGAACACTGGTGACGTGAGTTTGCTACGAGGTGAGAACAAGACACTGGAATGCGATCTGCTCCCAACCGGTAGTGCGAAACAGTTGGATGGTTATTGGAAAGCGAGCGTGAATGGTGAAGAGGCGCGGATTGTTTCGTTGAATACGACTACTGGTCGAGCGGTGATCAGTCCACCATCCGGTTCGTCTACGTATAACCAATTAGGTAAAGTTCAGGTCGTGTGCGAATTCTACTCGAAGGACGATCAACCACTTTTCAAATTTGATCGGAACGTGACTGTGGTTGGTGAGTGCTCATTGAGTCAGTCATAGAGTCAGTCGTTCATTTGTTGAATAGGTCAGTCAGACATTTTTACAGTCATTCGTTGATTGATTGATCGGTTCATTCAGTCAATGGGTCATTTGTTGAGTCTGTAAGTCAAGCAGTCACGCAATCAATGAATCATTCATTCAGTCCGAGAGTCAGTCAGTAAAAGAATGAGTCAGTGAGTCAGACAGTGAGTCCATGAGTCAGTCAGTCAGTCAGTCAGTCAGTGAGTCAGTGAGTCAGTCGGTCAGTCAGTCAGTCAGTGATTGAGTCAATGAATCAGTCAGTCAGTCAGTGAGTCAGTCAATCAATTATTGAGTGAGTGAGTGAGTGAGTGAGTCAGTCAGTCAGTCGGTCAGTCAGTGAGTCAGTCAGTCATTCGGTGAGTCAGTCAGTGAGTCATTCAGTCAATCAGTTATTGAGTGAGTGAGTGAGTGAGTCAGTCAGTCAGTGAGTAAGTGGGTCAGTCAGTCAGTCAATCTGTCATTCAGTCAGTCAGTGAGTCAGTCAGTCAGTCAATCTGTCAGTGATTCAGCCATTCAGTCAATCAGTTATTGAGTGAGTGATTGATTGAGTCCGTCAGTCAGTCATTCAGTGAGTCAGTCAGTCCGTCAGTGAGTCAGTCCATCAGTCAGTGAGTCAGTGAGTCAGTGAGTCAGTGAGTCAGTGAGTGAGTGAGTCAGTCAGTGAGTCAGTCAGTTAGTCAGTCAGTGGGTCAGTCAGTTATTCGGTGAGTCAGTCAGTTAGTCAGTCAGTCAGTCAGTCACTCTCTCAGTCAGTCAGTCATTGAGTCATTCAGTGATTCAGTCAGTCAGTGACTCACCCATCAGTCAGTCATTCGATCAGTGAGTCGGTCAGTCAGTCTGCGATCTGTCAGTCAGTGAGTAAATCAATCATTCAGTAAGTCGGTCAGTCAGTCAGTCAGTCAGTCAGTCAGACATTGACTCACTCACTCACTCACTCACTCACTCACTCACTCACTCACTCACTCACTCACTCACTCACTCACTCACGCACTCACTCACACACTCACTCAATCGATCAATTAATTATTAAATCACTCACTCACTCACTCTCTTACCCACTCGCTCATCCACCCACTCACTCACTCACTCACTTACTCGCTCACGCACGTACTCACACAATCACTCACTCACTCACTCACTCGCTCAATCTTCCACTCGCTCGCTCACTCACTCACTCACTCACTCACTCACTCACTCACTCACTCACTCACTCACTCACTCACTCACTCACTCACTCACTCACTCACTCACTCACTCACTCACTCACTCACTCACTCACTCACTCACTCACTCACTCACTCACTGAATCACACACTGACTGGTAGGGTTTATCTTTCGCTCTTCCCTATCCCCGTCTCTTTCTCTAATTTCACTCACAACCGCACTCTCTTCCGCTGCGTCGATGTGATCGCGTTGCGTCGAATTCGTTGGTTGTATCGTCATACGCACATTCCGTTGCGACTGGATACGGTCCGGTATGATCTTTTGTGCATACGAATTTCGCACAACTGACCATACTCGCTTGATTCAATGAATCAGAGGTTCTGAAGAAGTATTCGGTCAAATTCGAACCGTCAAACGGCATAATACACGTGGGTGACCGAACGGAATTCAGATGCATACCACACGGGAACGGGGACAAGGCGAGCGGTGCTCTACAACGGTTCGATTCGGGTGGTTATTTCCGATTGATTGATTTGAAAAATCGGACTGATCTGTTATGGGCACAACATGGAGACCAAATGGGTCGGGTCTTACCACCGCAATCGGCAAGTGAATTCAACAAGGTGGGTAGTACGGTTGTGCGTTGTGATTACATACGAGACGGGGAGACCAAGGCCACGGCACAACTGCATGTGCACATACTGCGTGAGTTCGATCGCACTAATTTTTGTCCTATTCTATTGCCTTATTCAATCTACCTTTGTCCGAAGCGTCAATTTGATCTGGGTGGGCATGTGATTGAACACCGGTTCAAATGACTTTGAGTGTGCACACTTTTGTGCAAGTTTGAAAATTGTGTATTCATGTTGATTGTTTTCTTCTGTAGAGAGGAGATCGAGAAGTGGTTGATTGATTGATTGAAACATTCACAGAATGAATGAATAAATGACTGGTTGACGGAGTGAATAAGTGACTGAAAGACAGACGGTATGATTGCCTTCGTGCGTTCGTGCGTGCGTGCGTGCGTGCGTTGGAGTCTGTCTGTGTGGCTGGGTGGTTGGCTGGTTGGCTGCCTGCTTGCCTGTCTGTGTGTTGCCTGCATGCCTGATTGGTTGACGGCTCGTAAGCTTGATGGACTGTTAGATGGATTCCATTGGATTCGTACTGTTTGTGCGACTCCTAAATTTTCGTTCCCGTCCTCATTTAGCAAATGTGTGCAACTGCATTCGTGTGTTCGGTTTCTCACTCCCGTGTGTTTTTGTGTTTTTGTGTGTGTCTGAGTGTGTCTGAGTGTGTCTGAGTGTTCGAATGTCTCTGTATAATTGCGTAAATAGGAATACAGTCTGTGTGTTTGTGTGATGGTTGTGTTCCGGTGTTTGTGTGTTTGTGGGTGAGTGTGTATTTATGTGCACGCGTTAGCGTGTGGATTTGTACGGACCGCTGTGATTGTGTCTCTGTTTTTGGCTGTTAGTTTGTTACGACGCCTGTGTTTTCCTACAACATGCAGCTGCAAATCTGACGGGCACGTTGGATGGTAGTGAGAACACTGGTGACGTGAGTTTGCTACGAGGTGAGAACAAGACACTGGAATGCGATCTGCTCCCAACCGGTAGTGCGAAACAGTTGGATGGTTATTGGAAAGCGAGCGTGAATGGTGAAGAGGCGCGGATTGTTTCGTTGAACACGACTACTGGTCGAGCGGTGATCAGTCCACCATCCGGTTCGTCTACGTATAACCAATTAGGTAAAGTTCAGGTCGTGTGCGAATTCTACTCGAAGGACGATCAACCACTTTTCAAATTTGATCGGAACGTGACTGTGGTTGGTGAGTGCTCATTGAGTCAGTCATAGAGTCAGTCGTTCATTTGTTGAATAGGTCAGTCAGACATTTTTACAGTCATTCGTTGATTGATTGATCGGTTCATTCAGTCAATGGGTCATTTGTTGAGTCTGTAAGTCAAGCAGTCACGCAATCAATGAATCATTCATTCAGTCCGAGAGTCAGTCAGTCAAAGATTGAGTCAGTGAGTCAGTCAGTCAGTCAGTGAGTCAGTCAGTCATTCAGTCAGTCAATGAGTCAGTCAGTCAGTCAGTCAGTCAGTCAGTCAGTCAGTCAGTCAGTCAGTCAGTCAGTGATTGAGTGAGTGAGTGAGTCAG
The DNA here is from genome assembly GCA_948099385.1 of Fasciola hepatica. Classification (NCBI taxonomy): domain Eukaryota; kingdom Metazoa; phylum Platyhelminthes; class Trematoda; order Plagiorchiida; family Fasciolidae; genus Fasciola; species Fasciola hepatica. Next base: position 195,711 of record CANUEZ040000173.1, read on the forward strand.
TCGGTCAGTCAGCCAGCCAGTCAGCGAGACATTCATTCAGTCAATCAGACAGTCAGTCATTCAGTCAGTCGGTCATTCAGTCAGTCAGTCTGTCATTCAGTCATTCAGTGAGTGAGTCAGTCAGTCCGTCAATGAGTCAGTCAGTCGGTTACTCAAACTGTCAGTGAGTCCATCATTCTCTCATTCAGTCCGTGAGTCAATCTGGTAATCAGTCAGTCCGAGATTCAGTCACAGATTCAGTTAGTCATTGTGTCAATCAGTCAGTCAGTCAGTCAGTCAGTGAGTCAGGCAATCGTTCCTTGATTCGTTGACTCTTTCAGTCAGTCACTCAGTCAGTCTGTCGGTCAGTTAGTGCCTCACTTACACATTCACTCCCCCACGCACTCACGCACGCACTGACTGACTGACTCACTCACTCAATGACCCACTGATTCACCCAATCATACATTCACGGCGAACCCCCCCTCCCCCACTCACACTATCCCACTCTTTGAATCAGTCACTGACTCCATCACTCACTCACTCACACACTCGTTCATTTACTCATTCAATCACAAATTCACTCACTGATTCACTCACTCACACAATCACTCACATACCATGCCACGCCCTCAATCACTCACTATCTAATTCACTCACTCATTCACTCATTCATCCCAAACTTCACTCATTCGCTCACTCACACTCACTCACAAATTCACCCATTCACTCACTCACTCACTTACAATCAAATTCATTCATTTATTCATTCATCCATCCCTTCACTCACTCATTGATTCGTTCGCTCTGTCACTCACTCACTCACTCACTCACTCATTCAGTCAATCTTTCAATCAATAAATCAATCAGTCATTCGCCAATTCAACACATTCTCCCCGAGCACAAAACCATCCAATCACTCACTCCGTCGTGAAAGCCGTCAGTCAATCACCCACTCACTCACACACTCACTCACTCACTAACTCACTTATTCAATCACTCATTCATTCATTCAATTATTCATCCATACACTCAATCACAAACGCGCTCATTCACTCACTCCCTCGCACACTCACTCAATCGTTCACTCACTCACTCACTCTCCCACCATTTCAAACATTCCACCCATTGACACACCCATCTAATCACTCACTCATGCATTCATTCACTCACTCGCAATTACTCACTCACTCACTCACTCACACACTCACTCACTCACTCACTCGCTCAATCTTTCACTAAATCCACCAATCAGTCAATCAATCAATCAATCAACCAATCAATCAATCAATCAACCAGTCAATCAATCAATCAATCACCCACGCACTCACTCATTCAGTCACTTAATCACTCACTCACACACCAATTCAACACACTCCACTCACCCACACGACCATTCAATCACTCAGTAACACGCGAACACACTCATTCACTCATTCACTCAAACACTCACTCTCGCACTCATTCACTTACCCACTCTCTCATCCAAATACCGCATTCAACCACTCACTTATTCACTCACTCAGTCACTCAGTAGCCCACTCAGTAGCTCACTCACCCACTCAATCACGCACTCTCTCACTCACTCACTCACTCACTCAAATACCCATTGATTCACTCACTTACTCACTCAACCACTGACTCACTCAATCACTCATTCACACGCACACTCACTAAATCACTCATCTACCCATCCAGTACCTCAGTAACTCAGTCGCTTATTCACTCACTCATTCATTCATTCATTCATTCACTCACTCAACCTCTCAGTCACTCACACACTCACTCTTGCACTCATGCACTAACTCAAAAATTCACCCCCCACGCACACACTTATCCACTCAATCACTCACGCAATCCCTCACTCACACGAACACAAACTCCCTCACTCACTCACTCACCCAATCACTCAATCAATAACTCACTCATGCAATCACTTACTCACTCAATCAGTCATCGCTCAAGCACTCACTCACACACTCACTCACTCACTCACGCACGCACGCACTCACTCACTATCTCACTCATTGTTTCGCTCATTCAATCACTCATTCACTCAATCACTCACTCACTCACTCGAAACTTCATTCACTCATTCACTCATTCATTCATTCACTCACACACTGACACGCTCACTCACACAATCACTCAATCAATCATTCACTCCCTCACTCACTCACTCAGTCGAAACTTCATTCACTCATTCAATCATTCACTCACTCACTCACTCACTCACTCACTCACTCATTCATTCATTCAATAACTCAATCACTCATTCACTCACTCAGTCTCTCACTCTTTCACCCACACTTTCACTCACTGCGTCAATCGCGCACTCACTCAATCAATCAATCACTCATTCATTCGCTCAATCATTCACTCACACACGCACGCACTCACTCACTCACTCACTCACTCACTCACGCATTCATTCTTTAGTTGACTCACACACTGACTCACTCACCCAATCCCACACTCCCAATCACACTCTCACAAACTCACTCACTCCCTCACACACTCACTCAATCAATCAATCAATCACTCACTCAAACGCTCAATTACACACTCACTCACTCACTCATTCACTCACACATTCAATCACTCAATCACTCACTCATTCACCCACACACTCACTCACTCACTCACTCACTCACTCAATCATTCACTCATTCACCCACACACTCACTCCCTCCGTCAATCACGCACTCACTGTGTCACTCAATCACTCATTCATTCGATCAATCATTCACTCACTCACTCACTCACGCACTCGCTCACCCTTTCAGGCATTCACTCACCAATTCACCTCTCTCCCCAAAGACACACCGATCAAATCACTCCCTCACTCATTCAATCACTCACTCACTTACTCGTTCACTCACACATTCACCCATTGATTCATTCCTCCATTCACTCACTCACTCTATCACTCACTCACTCACTCACTCACTCACTCGAAACTTCATTCACTCATTCAATCATTCATTCATTCATTCACTCACTCACTCACTCAGTCACTCACTCAATCATTCCATCACTCAATCACTCATTCACTCATTCTATCACTCACTCATTCACCTACACACTCACTCACTCCGTCAGTCACTTACTCACTCACTCAATCACTCACTCATTCGTTCGCTCAATCATTCACTCACTCACTCACTCACTCACTCACTCACTCACTCACTCACTCACTCACTCACTCACTCACTCACTCACTCACACTCTCGCTCACTCACGCATTCGCTTACCAATTCAGCCCTCTCCCCCGACACACACACCGATTCAATCACTCACTAACTCAACCATTCATGCTCTCCCTCACTCACTCGCGGACTCACTCATTCACTCACTCACTCACTCACACACTCATCCACTCACTCACTCCCGCACTCACTCACAAACTCAATCTCTCTCTCTCTCTCTCTCTCTCTCTCTCTCTCACACACACACACTCGTTCACTCACTCACTCACTCACTCACTCGCTCACGCACCCACTCACTCACTCGCTCAGCCACTCACGCACACAACCTCCTACTCACCACCTCACTCACTCGCTCCCTCAATCAATCACTCATTCGCTCATCATCTCACTCAGTCATTCACTCACTGAATCACTAAATCGCTTGCACATTCATTCATTTAATTTATTACATATATATTTAGTTATTACTTACATAATTACATACTTACTAAATTATATACCCTCTCACTCACTCAGTAACTAGTTCAATCAATCAATCATTCAATCCATCAATCAATCAATCAATCAATCAAGAAATCTTTCAATCAATAAATCCATCTATCCATCATTCCATCAATCAATCAATCAGTCAATCAAACAATCAACCAACGAATCAATCCAATCATCATTCGAACAGTCAATCAACCAATCAATCAGTCAGTCATTTAGTCAGTCAGTCTATAAATCGCTTACTCACTAACTCACTTACTCGCACACTCAGTCAATCACTCACACATTCATTCACACACTCACTCAAAAAGTCACTCGTTCATTTGATTATTTACTTTCATACATACTTGCCCACTTCCTAATATACTTACTTAATTATTTATTATCTCAATAACTCACTTAATCACTCACCCACTCACTCAATCACTCATGCATTCATCAATTAATACATTCACCCACTCAATTATTTAATTACACCCTAATTGCATCTTTACTTTCATACCTACTCACTCAAAAACTCACTCGCTCAGTCACTCACTGACTCACTCACTCGCACGCTCACTCACTCACTCACTCACTCACTCACTCACTCACTCACTCACTCAATCACTCACTCACTCACTCACTCACTCACACACTCACTCACTCACTCACGCACCCAATCAATCAATCTATCACCCCTTCACACACGCACCCACTCACTCTTTCGCTCACACACTAACACTCACTCGATCACTCATCAACTCAATCACACAATCACTCACAATCACTCACTATCTCACTCACTTACTCACTCACTGACAGATTCATTCATTCACTCATTCATTGTTTTAATTTTTCATTAATTCATTGCTTCACGCACTCACTCACGCAGTCACTCACTCACTCAATCACTCAATCACCCACCCACTCATTCACTCTTTCCCCAATTCATTCATTCACTCACTCACTCACACAATCAGTATATCACTCACTCAATCACTCACTCACTCACTCATTCATCCACTCATTCATTCAATCGCTCATTTATTTACTTATATTGTCACTTACTTACTTACTTACTTACTTACTTACCTACTTACTTACTGACTTAGTCAATCACTCGCTCATTCTCTCACTCACTCACTCATCCACTCTTTCAATCATTCATTAATTAATCCATTTACTCACTCAAATAATTAATTACATCCTTAATTACATTCTTACTTTCATACCTACTTACTCACAAACTCACTCACTCACTCACTCACTTACTCGCCCACTCACTCACTCACTTACTCGCCCACTCACTCACTCATTCATTCACTCACTCACCCACCCACTCACTCACTCACACACTCACTCAATCATTCACTCACTCAAGCACTCACTTCACTCACTCATAACCAGTCCGACTCCGAGGTCCCTTAGGAGGTTACCGTCAATGGTTTCATTGACAGCGGTTCAGATTCGACGTTCATTGACGCCTCGCTCATGAAGAAACTGGGTTTGAAAGGAAAACGAGAGCACCTGACTATCAAGACTGTTACTGGGGTTTGTGTGACAGAAGGTGTCACAGTATCCCTAGCGATAATCTCCCTGGATGGACCGGAGGTTATCCAGGTCCACCGAGCCTGGGCAGTCGAAACCCTTCCGAAGCTACAGCCGTTTATTCAACGGCAAGACTTGAGCAGATGGGACCATTTGAAAGAAATGCCTTTGTCAGTTATAAAGGCCTCCGACATCTGTATACGAATTGGGGCCTATACTCCGAAGGCTCACTGGGTCTTGGAACAACGAACTGGTGAGCCCGACGACCCTTACGCCGTGAGGACCGATCGGATGGGTCATACTGGGCCCAATTTCACAACAACGACAGAACAAACCGAAAGCCCACATGCACCACGTTACAACCACCGAATTGGGTAAAAGTCTGGAACGTATGTTCAATTTCGAATTCGTAGAAGCGGCCTGTATCAAACGGAGCATGTCAGAGGATGACAAGCTGGCTCTACGTCTCATGACAAATTCTATGCGTAAGATAGATGGCCATTACGAGATTGCCCTACCATGGAAACCCGGCAGTCCATGCCTACCGGATAATAAATGTATGGCTCTCAAAAGATTGCTGTTCCTCAGGAAGCGCTTTGAAAACGATCAGTTATTGAAGGAAAAGTACTGCATAACGATTAACGAATATATATCAAAGGGTTACGCTGAGATGGTACCTGAGGTTGAGCAAAATCTAACTGGCCCCCACGCATGGTATCTTCCGCACCACGGCGTATATAAACACGGAGACCGAACCAAAATTAGAGTGGTATTCGACTGCGCTGCGGAGGTTAATCAAACATCACTGAACAAACAACTACTGACGGGACCAGACCTTGTCAATAGTTTGTGCGGGGTGCTGTTGAGGTTCCGTGAGTACAAGTACACTTTGGTAGCCGATATCGAAGCTATGTTTCACCAGGTGAAGGTCCCATCAAGCGACCGCGATTGTCTGAGGTTCCTCTGGTGGCCTGACGGTAATGTGACCAGCAAACCAAAAGCATACCGTATGACGTCTCATCCATTTGGTGCCACCTCGTCGCCGTCATGCTGCAGCTTAGCCTTGCAGAACACTATTGACTGCAATATGGCAATTTACGGCGCTGCTTTCATCAATCAAGCCAAGAAAAGCTTCTAAGTAGATGCCTGTTTGATGAATTTACCTAAAATGGAGGACGTTGGAAGAATGGGAAGAACGTTGCGGCATGCGCTACTGCAAGGCGGTTTCAATTTGACTAAATTCTTCAGTAATGTGCCACATGCTTTGGGAGAACTCCCGAAAGCAGAAACCAAACCCATTTTCCTTGATCGACAGCCAGCTGAAGTAAAACGAACTCTAGGAGTGCATTGGGAGCCAAATCACGATAGCCTTTTTGTTGACGTTACACCTTGGGAGGGAAAATATACCCGGAGAGGTTTACTTACCTATATCGCTTCAATTTACGAACCTATGGGGCTTGTATCTCCAAGTTTGTTGCCTTCCAAATTGCTTTTCCAGGACCTATGTCGAAGACAGGCCAAATGGGACGAGGAAATAACCCAAGAAGAAATCGACCGATGGATTGTGTGCCTCAGTGAAATTCAAGCAGTATCTAATCTACGAATTGACTGTTGTATACGTCCGATGGATGAGAAAACGGATCCAAAACTGGAATTACATGCATTTAGAGACGCTTTAGAACTGGGTTATGGAGCAGCACTCTAGTTACGATCTGTTACCGAAGATGGAATGATAAACTGTTCTCTAATATTGGCGAAGTCTCGTGTAGCCCCCTTGAAATCCGTGACCATCCCGCGGTTGGAACTTGCGGCTGCAGTTGTCTCAGTAAGATTAGTCGCCTTTGCCAAAGAAGAACTTTCCGTACCTATCTGCTCGACTACGTTCTGGACAGACTCGCTAATTGTTTTGCAGTCGATACGAAATACCAAGTCTCGTTTCGAAACCTTTGTGGCCAACCGTCTGGCGGTGATCCGTGAACTTTCGGAACCTGAACAGTGGGTCCACGTGAACAGCAAAGACAATCCAGCTGATTTAGCCTCGAGAGGTACCAGCCCGAGAAGGCCGCTAGATGCACTTTGGTTTAATGGCTCACGATTTCTCTTGCAGAATGTGTCTTCGTGGTCTGCAAAGCCTAGTCCCATCGTATCCACTCATATCGAATTGGTCAAAACGGTTCGCGTGAACGCAGTGCAAACATCAAATACAGTCGGCTGGATACAAAGATTCCGCAATGCCAAGCCTTGGTTAGGCTTGCTGTGACAGATTGCTTGGTTGAGGCAGTTATGTTTTTGGATTCGACAACGACACGAAACAGGTGTTAGACAGCTGAACATCGCCAAGCAGTTAAAACCATCAGAATTACAGTCATCAGAACTAGCCTTACTTCGTTTGGTGCAAAAGGACTGCTTTAATAAGGAGCTAAGAACAATCCTCGAAGGATCAGAGGTCCCAAGCATGTCCCGGCCAGTCTCAGGACGATTGCAGAAACTCCATCCGTTTAAACACTGTGGTTTACTACGAGTGGGAGGTCGCCTACGATGGGCACCTCTACCTTTCGAGTCAAAACATCCGGTAATTCTACCGAAGGATCACTTCATCATCAACCTTTTATTGCAACATTATCACGAAGTGAAGGGCCACGTTGGTGCAGCACAGGTGTTGTCGCTATTAAGGGAACGTTATTGGATTACACATGGCTACTCTACAATTAAAAATATACTACGAGAATGTTTCCATTGTAAACGTTGGCATTCCCAGGCACAAAGTCAAGTAATGGCACCACCTCCTGAGGATAGAATGTTATTCGGCGAGAATCCGTTTACTGCTGTCGGAGTAGACTACTTCGGTCCCTTCTTGGTGAAGCGCGGTAGAGCCACTGAGAAACGTTACGGGTGTATATTTACTTGCCTGTCCATGAGAGCCGTACACCTAGAGGTCGCCTACACCCTAGACACCGATTCTTCCCTCTCGGCGTTTTATCGGTTTGTGGCAAGACGAGGATGTCCCAGTGTTGTCTACAGTGACAATGGGACGAATTTCCGAGGCGCTGAAGCAGACTTGAGGCGATGCCTGAGAGCTTGGAACCAAGACAAGATTCTGAAGACACTTGGGAATAGAGACTGTGAATGGCGCTTCTCTCCACCGAAGGCAAGTCATCGCGGAGGTGTGTGGAAACGTATCATACGATCTGTCCGCCGAATTCTGCTTTCACTTCTAGCTGATCAGTTGGTCGTAGACGAGGCGTTGGTAACGATGTTCTGCGAGGTAGAGAGAATACTTAATGATCGGCCTCTAACCAGACCATCGGATGATCCCGATGATTTCAACGCGATAACAGCCAATCACCTTCTTCTTCTACGAGGCATACCAGCGACATTTCCCTCCGAGCTATCAAATAACCGATTGAACTGAAGATGGCGACAGGCGCAAAGGCTGGCAGAAGCTTTCTGGGCTCTCTGGTTGAAGGAATACTTGCCAACACTACAGACAAGAGCAAAGTGGAATAAGCGTAGCCAAAAATTGAACGTAGGAGACTTAGTTCTCCTAGCTGACACGCACGCACGGAGAGGGGCGTGGCCCAGGGGGATAATTGAGGAAACGGTTATGGGAAGCGGTGGACAAATCAGAGAAGTTGCAGTACGTACAACCAATGGTGTTCGCCGGAGATACATACGACAATTGTGTCTTCTAGAGTCAGACTTATGCTCATGAGTGTGGTTCGTGACATTCTCCCACCCCGGGGCAGTGTTAATTACGAATCGCAATAAGAGTTTGTCCTTCTGCCTTGGAATTGCTCTGCTGCCCGTAATCGTGTTCTGCACATATCGTGCGTGTAGCTAAAGAGACTAAGATACTGCTAGATTCACAGCCCCAAGTTAACACACTCATTCATTCATTCATTCATTCATTATTTCTTTCTTTCATTCACTCACTCACTCACTCAATCACTCACTCACTCGGTCATTCATTCCTTCACTCACTCACTCACACACTCACTCACTCACTCACTCACTCACTCACTCACTCATTCACTCACACAATCACTCCATCAGTCAGTCCATCAATCAATCAATCAATCAATCAATCAATCAATCAATCAATCAATCAATCAATCAATCAATCAACCAATCAATCAATCAATCAGTCACTGACTCACTCACTCACCCACTCGCTCACCCATTCACTCACCCACTCACTCACTCACTGAATCACACACTGACTGGTAGGGTTTATCTTTCGCTCTTCCCTATCCCCGTCTCTTTCTCTAATTTCACTCACAACCCCACTCTCTTCCGCTGCGTCGATCTGATCGCGTTGCGTCGAATTCGTTGGTTGCATCGTCATACACACATTCCGTTGCGACTGGATACGGTCCGGTATGATCTTTTGTGCATACGAATTTCGCACAACTGACCATACTCGCTTGATTCAATGAATCAGAGGTTCTGAAGAAGTATTCGGTCAAATTCGAACCGTCAAACGGCATAATACACGTGGGTGACCGAGCGGAATTCAGATGCATACCACACGGGAACGGGGACAAGGCAAGCGGTGCGCTAATGCGGTTCGATTCGGGTGGTTATTTCCGATTGATTGATTTGAATAATCGGACTGATCTGTTATGGGTACAAAATGGAGACCGAATGGGTCGGGTCTTACCACCGCAATCGGCAAGTGAATTCAACAAGGTGGGTAGTACGGTTGTGCGTTGTGATTACATACGAGACGGGGAGACCAAGGCCACGGCACAACTGCATGTGCACATACTGCGTGAGTTCGATCGCACTAATTTTTGTCCTATTCTATTGCCTTATTCAATCTACCTTTGTCCGAAGCGTCAATTTGATCTGGGTGGGCATGTGATTGAACACCGGTTCAAATGACTTTGAGTGTGCACACTTTTGTGCAAGTTTGAAAATTGTGTATTCATGTTGATTGTTTTCTTCTGTAGAGAGGAGATCGAGAAGCGGTTGATTGATTGATTGAAACATTCACAGAATGAATGAATAAATGACTGGTTGACGGAGGGAAATCCTGCTGTAGGCAGTCAAATTACAAGTTAGTTCACTGTGGTGGATGCCATGTGCTACTGTAATTTGGGCGGGTATACTGTGATCCATATGCAGAAAGTCGAAGGTCCTCCGGCGTGGCCTCGTAGCTCAGCTGGTAGAGCACTCGCTTTACTAGAGCGAGGGTGGTGACCATGCGTGGGTTCGAATCCCGCCGAGGCCAAAGAATTTTCACATTTGGATCACCTCAAAACATTATCAAAATCTGCCAACCATTAATACATTGTAAACATGCCCAGTGCACTTAACTGGTGGAGTCCGGTTAGTACAAAGGGAAATCCTGCTGTAGGCAGTCAAATTACAAGTTAGTTCACTGTGGTGGATGCCATGTGCTACTGTAATTTGGGCGGGTATACTGTGATCCATATGCAGAAAGTCGAAGGTCCTCCGGCGTGGCCTCGTAGCTCAGCTGGTAGAGCACTCGCGGTACTAAAGCGAGGGTGGTGACCATGCGTGGGTTCGAATCCCGCCGAGGCCAAAGAATTTTCACATTTGGATCACCTCAAAACATTTACGAAATCTGCCAACCAATAATACGGAGTGAATAAGTGACTGAAAGACAGACGGTATGATTGCCTTCGTGCGTGCGCGCATGTGTGCGTGCGTGCATGCATGTGAGCGTGCGTGCATGCATGTGTGTGTGCGTGCATGTGCGTTCGTGCATGGGGGACTGTCTGTGTGGCTGGGTGGCCGGCTGGTTGGCTACCTGGCTGTTTGGCCGCTTGACTGCCTGCCTGTCTGTCTGTGTGCATGCGTGCATGTCTGATTGGGTGACGGCTCGTAGGCTTGATGGGCCGTTATATGGACTCCATTGGATTCGTATTGTGTTTGTTCGACTCCTAAATGTTCGTGCCTGTCCTCATTCAGGTAAATGTGTGCCACTGCATTTGTGTGTTCTGTTGCTCGCTCACGTCTTCTTGTGCGTTTGTGTATGTGTGTGTGTGTTTGTCTGTCTCTGTATAATTGTGTAAATGGGGATGCAGTCTGTGTTCGTGGGTGGGTTAAAGTTTATGTTTATGCGTTAGCGTGTAAATTTGTACGGACCGCTGTGATTGTGTCTCTGGTTTTTCGCTGTTAGTTTGTTACGACGCCTGTGTTTTCCTACTACATGCAGCTGCAAATCTGACGGGCACGTTGGACGGTAGTGAGAACACTGGTGATGTGAGTTTGCTACGAGGTGAGAACAAGACACTGGAATGCGATCTGCTCCCAACCGGTAGTGCGAAACAGTTGGATGGTTATTGGAAAGCGAGCGTGAATGGTGAAGAGGCGCGGATTGTTTCGTTGAATAGGATTACTGGTCGAGCGGTGATCAGTCCACCATCCGGTTCGTCTACGTATAACCGATTAGGTAACGTTCAGGTCGTGTGCGAATTCTACTCGAAGGACGATCAACCACTTTTCAAATTTGATCGGAAAGTGACTGTGGTTGGTGAGTGCTCATTGAGTCAGTCATAGAGTCAGTCGTTCATTTGTTGAATAGGTCAGTCAGACATTTCTACAGTAATTCGTTCATTGATTGGTTGATTCAGTCAGTCAATCAGTCGGTCAGACATAGAGACAGACAGTTAATCAGAAGTTCACATGCTAAGCCAGTCATTCATTCAGTCCGAGAGTAAGTCAGTCAGTCATTCAGTCATTCATTTTGTTTACCAGTCATTCAGTCGGTGGGTCACTCAACCAGTCTATTTGTGAGTCAGTCAGCCATTCATTCAGTCAGTCAGTCAGTGATCCAACGAGTCAGTCCGTTAGTCGATGATTCAATCAAAAATTCAATCAGTCAGTCATTTACTGAGATGTTCAATCAGTCGGTCATTCAATGAGTCAGTCAGTCAGTCAGTCAGTCAGTCAGTCAGTCACTGGATCAGTCAGTTAGTCAATCAGCCATTCTTTCATTCAGTCAGCCAATCTGTCAGTCAATCCTTTGGTCCTTTATTCAGTGGGTCAATCGGTCAATCTGTCATGCATTCATTCATTCATTCATTCATTCATTCATTCATTCATTCATTCATTCATTCATTCATTCATTCATTCATTCATTCATTCATTCATTCATTCATTCATTCATTCATTCATTCATTCATTCATTCATTCATTCATTCATTCATTCATTCATTCATTCATTCATCCATTCATTCATTCATTCATTCATTCATTCATTCATTCATTCATTCATTCATTCATTCATTCATTCATTCATTCATTCATTCATTCATTCATTCATTCATTCATTCATTCATTCATTCATTCATTCATTCATTCATTCATTCATTCATTCATTCATTCATTCATTCATTCATTCATTCATTCATTCATTCATTCATTCATTCATTCATTCATTCATTCATTCATTCATTCATTCATTCATTCATTCATTCATTCATTCATTCATTCATTCATTCATTCATTCATTCATTCATTCATTCATTCATTCATTCATTCATTCATTCATTCATTCATTCATTCATTCATTCATTCATTCATTCATTCATTCATTCATTCATTCATTCATTCATTCATTCATTCATTCATTCATTCATTCATTCATTCATTCATTCATTCATTCATTCATTCATTCATTCATTCATTCATTCATTCATTCATTCATTCATTCATTCATTCATTCATTCATTCATTCATTCATTCATTCATTCATTCATTCATTCATTCATTCATTCATTCATTCATTCATTCATTCATTCATTCATTCATTCATTCATTCATTCATTCATTCATTCATTCATTCATTCATTCATTCATTCATTCATTCATTCATTCATTCATTCATTCATTCATTCATTCATTCATTCATTCATTCATTCATTCATTCATTCATTCATTCATTCATTCATTCATTCATTCATTCATTCATTCATTCATTCATTCATTCATTCATTCATTCATTCATTCATTCATTCATTCATTCATTCATTCATTCATTCATTCATTCATTCATTCATTCATTCATTCATTCATTCATTCATTCATTCATTCATTCATTCATTCATTCATTCATTCATTCATTCATTCATTCATTCATTCATTCATTCATTCATTCATTCATTCATTCATTCATTCATTCATTCATTCATTCATTCATTCATTCATTCATTCATTCATTCATTCATTCATTCATTCATTCATTCATTCATTCATTCATTCATTCATTCATTCATTCATTCATTCATTCATTCATTCATTCATTCATTCATTCATTCATTCATTCATTCATTCATTCAATAATTCATTCATTCATTCATTCATTCATTCATTCATTCATTCATTCATTCATTCATTCATTCATTCATTCATTCATTCTTTCTTTCTTTCTTTCTTTCTTTCTTTCTTTCTTTCATTCAATAATTCATTCATTCATTCATTCATTCAGTCAGTCAGTCAGTCAGTCGGTCCATCAATCAGTCATTCAGTCATTGTATCAGTCAGTCAATCATTCAGTCATTCTTCCAGACAGTACTTCAGTCTGTCTGTCAGTCGGTGAGTCAGTCATTTGGCCAATCAATCAGTCAATCAGTCAGTATGTCTTTGGGTCAGTCAGTTATCCAGTCAGTGTTTCAGTCATTCAGTCGTTTAATCATTCAGTCAGTCATTGAATCAGTGAGCCAGCCAGTCTTATGTTCAGTCATTCAGTCATTCAGTCATTCATCAGTCAGTGAAGCTGTCATTTAGTCAGTCAGGTAGTGAGGCAGTCAAACAATCGCACACACTTACTCACACACTCACTCACTGAATCACACAGTGACTGGTAGCGTTTATCTTTCGCTCTTCCCTATCCCCGTCTCTTTCTCTAATTTCACTCACAACCCCACTCTCTTCCGCTGCGTCGATCTGATCGCGTTGCGTCGAATTCGTTGGTTGCATCGTCATACACACATTCCGTTGCGACTGGATATGGTTCGGTGTGATCGTTTGTGCATACAAATTTCGCACAACTGACCATACTCGCTTGATTCAATGAATCAGAGGTTCTGAAGAAGTATTCGGTCAAATTCGAACCGTCAAACGGCATAATACACGTGGGTGACCGAGCGGAATTCAGATGCATACCACACGGGAACGGGGACAAGGCAAGCGGTGCGCTAATGCAGTTCGATTCGGGTGGTTATTTCCGATTGATTGATTTGAATAATCGGACTGATCTGTTATGGGTACAAAATGGAGACCGAATGGGTCGGGTCTTACCACCGCAATCGGCAAGTGAATTCAACAAGGTGGGTAGTACGGTTGTGCGTTGTGATTACATACGAGACGGGGAGACCAAGGCCACGGCACAACTGCATGTGCACATACTGCGTGAGTTCGATCGCACTAATTTTTGTCCTATTCTATTGCCTTATTCAATCTACCTTTGTCCGAAGCGTCAATTTGATCTGGGTGGGCATGTGATTGAACACCGGTTCAAATGACTTTGAGTGTGCACACTTTTGTGCAAGTTTGAAAATTGTGTATTCATGTTGATTGTTTTCTTCTGTAGAGAGGAGATCGAGAAGCGGTTGATTGATTGATTGAAACATTCACAGAATGAATGAATAAATGACTGGTTGACGGAGTGAATAAGTGACTGAAAGACAGACGGTATGATTGCCTTCGTGCGTGCGCGCATGTGTGCGTGCATGCATGTGTGCGTGCGTGCATGCATGTGTGTGTGCGTGCATGTGCGTTCGTGCATGGGGGACTGTCTGTGTGGCTGGGTGGCCGGCTGGTTGGCTACCTGGCTGTTTGGCCGCTTGACTGCCTGCCTGTCTGTCTGTGTGCATGCGTGCATGTCTGATTGGGTGACGGCTCGTAGGCTTGATGGGCCGTTATATGGACTCCATTGGATTCGTATTGTGTTTGTTCGACTCCTAAATGTTCGTGCCTGTCCTCATTCAGGTAAATGTGTGCCACTGCATTTGTGTGTTCTGTTGCTCGCTCACGTCTTCTTGTGCGTTTGTGTATGTGTGTGTGTGTTTGTCTGTCTCTGTATAATTGTGTAAATGGGGATGCAGTCTGTGTTCGTGGGTGGGTTAAAGTTTATGTTTATGCGTTAGCGTGTAAATTTGTACGGACCGCTGTGATTGTGTCTCTGGTTTTTCGCTGTTAGTTTGTTACGACGCCTGTGTTTTCCTACTACATGCAGCTGCAAATCTGACGGGCACGTTGGACGGTAGTGAGAACACTGGTGATGTGAGTTTGCTACGAGGTGAGAACAAGACACTGGAATGCGATCTGCTCCCAACCGGTAGTGCGAAACAGTTGGATGGTTATTGGAAAGCGAGCGTGAATGGTGAAGAGGCGCGGATTGTTTCGTTGAATAGGATTACTGGTCGAGCGGTGATCAGTCCACCATCCGGTTCGTCTACGTATAACCGATTAGGTAAAGTTCAGGTCGTGTGCGAATTCTACTCGAAGGACGATCAACCACTTTTCAAATTTGATCGGAAAGTGACTGTGGTTGGTGAGTGCTCATTGAGTCAGTCATAGAGTCAGTCGTTCATTTGTTGAATAGGTCAGTCAGACATTTCTACAGTAATTCGTTCATTGATTGGTTGATTCAGTCAGTCAATCAGTCGGTCAGACATAGAGACAGACAGTTAATCAGAAGTTCACATGCTAAGCCAGTCATTCATTCAGTCCGAGAGTCAGTCAGTCAGTCATTCAGTCATTCATTTTGTTTACCAGTCATTCAGTCGGTGGGTCACTCAACCAGTCTATTTGTGAGTCAGTCAGCCATTCATTCAGTCAGTCAGTCAGTGATCCAACGAGTCAGTCCGTTAGTCGATGATTCAATCAAAAATTCAATCAGTCAGTCATTTACTGAGATGTTCAATCAGTCGGTCATTCAATGAGTCAGTCAGTCAGTCAGTCAGTCAGTCAGTCAGTCACTGGATCAGTCAGTTAGTCAATCAGCCATTCTTTCATTCAGTCAGCCAATCTGTCAGTCAATCCTTTGGTCCTTTATTCAGTTGGTCAATCGGTCAATCTGTCATGCATTCATTCATTCATTCATTCATTCATTCATTCATTCATTCATTCATTCATTCATTCATTCATTCATTCATTCATTCATTCATTCATTCATTCATTCATTCATTCATTCATTCATTCATTCATCCATCCATTCATTCATTCATTCATTCATTCATTCATTTATTTATTCATTCATTCATTCATTCATTCATTCATTCATTCATTCATTCATTCATTCATTCATTCATTCATTCTTTCTTTCTTTCTTTCTTTCATTCAATAATTCATTCATTCATTCATTCATTCAGTCAGTCAGTCAGTCAGTCGGTCCATCAATCAGTCATTCAGTCATTGTATCAGTCAGTCAATCATTCAGTCATTCTTCCAGACAGTACTTCAGTCTGTCTGTCAGTCGGTGAGTCAGTCATTTGGCCAATCAATCAGTCAATCAGTCAGTATGTCTTTGGGTCAGTCAGTTATCCAGTCAGTGTTTCAGTCATTCAGTCGTTTAATCATTCAGTCAGTCATTGAATCAGTGAGCCAGCCAGTCTTATGTTCAGTCATTCAGTCATTCAGTCATTCATCAGTCAGTGAAGCTGTCATTTAGTCAGTCAGGTAGTGAGGCAGTCAAACAATCGCACACACTTACTCACACACTCACTCACTGAATCACACAGTGACTGGTAGCGTTTATCTTTCGCTCTTCCCTATCCCCGTCTCTTTCTCTAATTTCACTCACAACCCCACTCTCTTCCGCTGCGTCGATCTGATCGTGTTGCGTCGAATTCGTTGGTTGCATCGTCATACACACATTCCGTTGCGACTGGATATGGTTCGGTGTGATCGTTTGTGCATACAAATTTCGCACAACTGACCATACTCGCTTGATTCAATGAATCAGAGGTTCTGAAGAAGTATTCGGTCAAATTCGAACCGTCAAACGGCATAATACACGTGGGTGACCGAGCGGAATTCAGATGCATACCACACGGGAACGGGGACAAGGCAAGCGGTGCGCTAATGCAGTTCGATTCGGGTGGTTATTTCCGATTGATTGATTTGAATAATCGGACTGATCTGTTATGGGTACAAAATGGAGACCGAATGGGTCGGGTCTTACCACCGCAATCGGCAAGTGAATTCAACAAGGTGGGTAGTACGGTTGTGCGTTGTGATTACATACGAGACGGGGAGACCAAGGCCACGGCACAACTGCATGTGCACATACTGCGTGAGTTCGATCGCACTAATTTTTGTCCTATTCTATTGCCTTATTCAATCTACCTTTGTCCGAAGCGTCAATTTGATCTGGGTGGGCATGTGATTGAACACCGGTTCAAATGACTTTGAGTGTGCACACTTTTGTGCAAGTTTGAAAATTGTGTATTCATGTTGATTGTTTTCTTCTGTAGAGAGGAGATCGAGAAGCGGTTGATTGATTGATTGAAACATTCACAGAATGAATGAATAAATGACTGGTTGACGGAGTGAATAAGTGACTGAAAGACAGACGGTATGATTGCCTTCGTGCGTGCGCGCATGTGTGCGTGCGTGCATGCATGTGTGTGTGCGTGCATGTGCGTTCGTGCATGGGGGACTGTCTGTGTGGCTGGGTGGCCGGCTGGTTGGCTACCTGGCTGTTTGGCCGCTTGACTGCCTGCCTGTCTGTCTGTGTGCATGCGTGCATGTCTGATTGGGTGACGGCTCGTAAGCTTGATGGGCCGTTATATGGACTCCATTGGATTCGTATTGTGTTTGTTCGACTCCTAAATGTTCGTGCCTGTCCTCATTCAGGTAAATGTGTGCCACTGCATTTGTGTGTTCTGTTGCTCGCTCACGTCTTCTTGTGCGTTTGTGTATGTGTGTGTGTGTTTGTCTGTCTCTGTATAATTGTGTAAATGGGGATGCAGTCTGTGTTCGTGGGTGGGTTAAAGTTTATGTTTATGCGTTAGCGTGTAAATTTGTACGGACCGCTGTGATTGTGTCTCTGGTTTTTCGCTGTTAGTTTGTTACGACGCCTGTGTTTTCCTACTACA
Source organism: Fasciola hepatica (assembly GCA_948099385.1). Lineage (NCBI taxonomy): Eukaryota > Metazoa > Platyhelminthes > Trematoda > Plagiorchiida > Fasciolidae > Fasciola > Fasciola hepatica. The sequence goes on from CANUEZ040000173.1 coordinate 213,991, forward strand.
TGCAGCTGCAAATCTGACGGGCACGTTGGACGGTAGTGAGAACACTGGTGATGTGAGTTTGCTACGAGGTGAGAACAAGACACTGGAATGCGATCTGCTCCCAACCGGTAGTGCGAAACAGTTGGATGGTTATTGGAAAGCGAGCGTGAATGGTGAAGAGGCGCGGATTGTTTCGTTGAATAGGATTACTGGTCGAGCGGTGATCAGTCCACCATCCGGTTCGTCTACGTATAACCGATTAGGTAAAGTTCAGGTCGTGTGCGAATTCTACTCGAAGGACGATCAACCACTTTTCAAATTTGATCGGAAAGTGACTGTGGTTGGTGAGTGCTCATTGAGTCAGTCATAGAGTCAGTCGTTCATTTGTTGAATAGGTCAGTCAGACATTTCTACAGTAATTCGTTCATTGATTGGTTGATTCAGTCAGTCAATCAGTCGGTCAGACATAGAGACAGACAGTTAATCAGAAGTTCACATGCTAAGCCAGTCATTCATTCAGTCCGAGAGTCAGTCAGTCAGTCATTCAGTCATTCATTTTGTTTACCAGTCATTCAGTCGGTGGGTCACTCAACCAGTCTATTTGTGAGTCAGTCAGCCATTCATTCAGTCAGTCAGTCAGTGATCCAACGAGTCAGTCCGTTAGTCGATGATTCAATCAAAAATTCAATCAGTCAGTCATTTACTGAGATGTTCAATCAGTCGGTCATTCAATGAGTCAGTCAGTCAGTCAGTCAGTCAGTCAGTCACTGGATCAGTCAGTTAGTCAATCAGCCATTCTTTCATTCAGTCAGCCAATCTGTCAGTCAATCCTTTGGTCCTTTATTCAGTTGGTCAATCGGTCAATCTGTCATGCATTCATTCATTCATTCATTCATTCATTCATTCATTCAATAATTCATTCATTCATTCATTCATTCATTCATTCATTCATTCATTCATTCATTCATTCATTCATTCATTCATTCATCCATTCAGTCAGTCAGTCAGTCAGTCGGTCCGTCAATCAGTCATTCAGTCATTGTATCAGTCAGTCAATCATTCAGTCATTCTTCCAGACAGTATTTCAGTCTGTCTGTCAGTCGGTGAGTCAGTCATTTGGCCAATCAATCAGTCAATCATCGATTCTATCAGTCAATCAGTCAGTATGTCTTTGGGTCAGTCAGTTATCCAGTCAGTGTTTCAGTCATTCAGTCGTTTAATCATTCAGTCAGTCATTGAATCAGTGAGCCAGCCAGTCTTATGTTCAGTCATTCAGTCATTCAGTCATTCATCAGTCAGTGAAGCTGTCATTTAGTCAGTCAGGTAGTGAGGCAGTCAAACAATCGCACACACTTACTCACACACTCACTCACTGAATCACACAGTGACTGGTAGCGTTTATCTTTCGCTCTTCCCTATCCCCGTCTCTTTCTCTAATTTCACTCACAACCCCACTCTCTTCCGCTGCGTCGATCTGATCGCGTTGCGTCGAATTCGTTGGTTGCATCGTCATACACACATTCCGTTGCGACTGGATATGGTTCGGTGTGATCGTTTGTGCATACGAATTTCGCACAACTGACCATACTCGCTTGATTCAATGAATCAGAGGTTCTGAAGAAGTATTCGGTCAAATTCGAACCGTCAAACGGCATAATACACGTGGGTGACCGAGCGGAATTCAGATGCATACCACACGGGAACGGGGACAAGGCAAGCGGTGCGCTAATGCAGTTCGATTCGGGTGGTTATTTCCGATTGATTGATTTGAATAATCGGACTGATCTGTTATGGGTACAAAATGGAGACCGAATGGGTCGGGTCTTACCACCGCAATCGGCAAGTGAATTCAACAAGGTGGGTAGTACGGTTGTGCGTTGTGATTACATACGAGACGGGGAGACCAAGGCCACGGCACAACTGCATGTGCACATACTGCGTGAGTTCGATCGCACTAATTTTTGTCCTATTCTATTGCCTTATTCAATCTACCTTTGTCCGAAGCGTCAATTTGATCTGGGTGGGCATGTGATTGAACACCGGTTCAAATGACTTTGAGTGTGCACACTTTTGTGCAAGTTTGAAAATTGTGTATTCATGTTGATTGTTTTCTTCTGTAGAGAGGAGATCGAGAAGCGGTTGATTGATTGATTGAAACATTCACAGAATGAATGAATAAATGACTGGTTGACGGAGTGAATAAGTGACTGAAAGACAGACGGTATGATTGCCTTCGTGCGTGCGCGCATGTGTGCGTGCATGCATGTGTGCGTGCGTGCATGCATGTGTGTGTGCGTGCATGTGCGTTCGTGCATGGGGGACTGTCTGTGTGGCTGGGTGGCCGGCTGGTTGGCTACCTGGCTGTTTGGCCGCTTGACTGCCTGCCTGTCTGTCTGTGTGCATGCGTGCATGTCTGATTGGGTGACGGCTCGTAGGCTTGATGGGCCGTTATATGGACTCCATTGGATTCGTATTGTGTTTGTTCGACTCCTAAATGTTCGTGCCTGTCCTCATTCAGGTAAATGTGTGCCACTGCATTTGTGTGTTCTGTTGCTCGCTCACGTCTTCTTGTGCGTTTGTGTATGTGTGTGTGTGTTTGTCTGTCTCTGTATAATTGTGTAAATGGGGATGCAGTCTGTGTTCGTGGGTGGGTTAAAGTTTATGTTTATGCGTTAGCGTGTAAATTTGTACGGACCGCTGTGATTGTGTCTCTGGTTTTTCGCTGTTAGTTTGTTACGACGCCTGTGTTTTCCTACTACATGCAGCTGCAAATCTGACGGGCACGTTGGACGGTAGTGAGAACACTGGTGATGTGAGTTTGCTACGAGGTGAGAACAAGACACTGGAATGCGATCTGCTCCCAACCGGTAGTGCGAAACAGTTGGATGGTTATTGGAAAGCGAGCGTGAATGGTGAAGAGGCGCGGATTGTTTCGTTGAATAGGATTACTGGTCGAGCGGTGATCAGTCCACCATCCGGTTCGTCTACGTATAACCGATTAGGTAAAGTTCAGGTCGTGTGCGAATTCTACTCGAAGGACGATCAACCACTTTTCAAATTTGATCGGAAAGTGACTGTGGTTGGTGAGTGCTCATTGAGTCAGTCATAGAGTCAGTCGTTCATTTGTTGAATAGGTCAGTCAGACATTTCTACAGTAATTCGTTCATTGATTGGTTGATTCAGTCAGTCAATCAGTCGGTCAGACATAGAGACAGACAGTTAATCAGAAGTTCACATGCTAAGCCAGTCATTCATTCAGTCCGAGAGTCAGTCAGTCAGTCATTCAGTCATTCATTTTGTTTACCAGTCATTCAGTCGGTGGGTCACTCAACCAGTCTATTTGTGAGTCAGTCAGCCATTCATTCAGTCAGTCAGTCAGTGATCCAACGAGTCAGTCCGTTAGTCGATGATTCAATCAAAAATTCAATCAGTCAGTCATTTACTGAGATGTTCAATCAGTCGGTCATTCAATGAGTCAGTCAGTCAGTCAGTCAGTCAGTCAGTCAGTCACTGGATCAGTCAGCTAGTCAATCAGCCATTCTTTCATTCAGTCAGCCAATCTGTCAGTCAATCCTTTGGTCCTTTATTCAGTGGGTCAATCGGTCAATCTGTCATGCATTCATTCATTCATTCATTCATTCATTCATTCATTCATTCATTCATTCATTCATTCATTCATTCTTTGTTTCTTTCTTTCTTTCTTTCTTTCTTTCATTCAATAATTCATTCATTCATTCATTCATTCATTCATTCATTCATTCATACATTCATTCATTCATTCATTCATTCATTCATTCATTCATTCATTCATTCATTCATTCATTCATTCATTCATTCATTCATTCATTCATTCATTCATTCATTCATCCATTCAGTCAGTCAGTCAGTCAGTCGGTCCATCAATCAGTCATTCAGTCATTGTATCAGTCAGTCAACCATTTAGTCATTCTTCCAGACAGTACTTCAGTCTGTCTGTCAGTCGGTGAGTCAGTCATTTGGCCAATCAATCAGTCAATCATCGATTCTATCAGTCAATCAGTCAGTATGTCTTTGGGTCAGTCAGTTATCCAGTCAGTGTTTCAGTCATTCAGTCGTTTAATCATTCAGTCAGTCATTGAATCAGTGAGCCAGCCAGTCTTATGTTCAGTCATTCAGTCATTCAGTCATTCATCAGTCAGTGAAGCTGTCATTTAGTCAGTCAGGTAGTGAGGCAGTCAAACAATCGCACACACTTACTCACACACTCACTCACTGAATCACACAGTGACTGGTAGCGTTTATCTTTCGCTCTTCCCTATCCCCGTCTCTTTCTCTAATTTCACTCACAACCCCACTCTCTTCCGCTGCGTCGATCTGATCGCGTTGCGTCGAATTCGTTGGTTGCATCGTCATACACACATTCCGTTGCGACTGGATATGGTTCGGTGTGATCGTTTGTGCATACAAATTTCGCACAACTGACCATACTCGCTTGATTCAATGAATCAGAGGTTCTGAAGAAGTATTCGGTCAAATTCGAACCGTCAAACGGCATAATACACGTGGGTGACCGAGCGGAATTCAGATGCATACCACACGGGAACGGGGACAAGGCGAGCGGTGCTCTACAACGGTTCGATTCGGGTGGTTATTTCCGATTGATTGATTTGAAAAATCGGACTGATCTGTTATGGGCACAACATGGAGACCAAATGGGTCGGGTCTTACCACCGCAATCGGCAAGTGAATTCAACAAGGTGGGTAGTACGGTTGTGCGTTGTGATTACATACGAGACGGGGAGACCAAGGCCACGGCACAACTGCATGTGCACATACTGCGTGAGTTCGATCGCACTAATTTTTGTCCTATTCTATTGCCTTATTCAATCTACCTTTGTCCGAAGCGTCAATTTGATCTGGGTGGGCATGTGATTGAACACCGGTTCAAATGACTTTGAGTGTGCACACTTTTGTGCAAGTTTGAAAATTGTGTATTCATGTTGATTGTTTTCTTCTGTAGAGAGGAGATCGAGAAGCGGTTGATTGATTGATTGAAACATTCACAGAATGAATGAATAAATGACTGGTTGACGGAGTGAATAAGTGACTGAAAGACAGACGGTATGATTGCCTTCGTGCGTGCGCGCATGTGTGCGTGCGTGCATGCATGTGTGTGTGCGTGCATGTGCGTTCGTGCATGGGGGACTGTCTGTGTGGCTGGGTGGCCGGCTGGTTGGCTACCTGGCTGTTTGGCCGCTTGACTGCCTGCCTGTCTGTCTGTGTGCATGCGTGCATGTCTGATTGGGTGACGGCTCGTAAGCTTGATGGGCCGTTATATGGACTCCATTGGATTCGTATTGTGTTTGTTCGACTCCTAAATGTTCGTGCCTGTCCTCATTCAGGTAAATGTGTGCCACTGCATTTGTGTGTTCTGTTGCTCGCTCACGTCTTCTTGTGCGTTTGTGTATGTGTGTGTGTGTTTGTCTGTCTCTGTATAATTGTGTAATTGGGGATGCAGTCTGTGTTCGTGGGTGGGTTAAAGTTTATGTTTATGCGTTAGCGTGTAAATTTGTACGGACCGCTGTGATTGTGTCTCTGGTTTTTCGCTGTTAGTTTGTTACGACGCCTGTGTTTTCCTACTACATGCAGCTGCAAATCTGACGGGCACGTTGGACGGTAGTGAGAACACTGGTGATGTGAGTTTGCTACGAGGTGAGAACAAGACACTGGAATGCGATCTGCTCCCAACCGGTAGTGCGAAACAGTTGGATGGTTATTGGAAAGCGAGCGTGAATGGTGAAGAGGCGCGGATTGTTTCGTTGAATAGGATTACTGGTCGAGCGGTGATCAGTCCACCATCCGGTTCGTCTACGTATAACCGATTAGGTAAAGTTCAGGTCGTGTGCGAATTCTACTCGAAGGACGATCAACCACTTTTCAAATTTGATCGGAAAGTGACTGTGGTTGGTGAGTGCTCATTGAGTCAGTCATAGAGTCAGTCGTTCATTTGTTGAATAGGTCAGTCAGACATTTCTACAGTCATTCGTTCTTT